>QEPC01011684.1:2831427-2860224 GCA_003113815.1 Sphenodon punctatus
GTCGCTCCTGTATTGACTGCCAGTCCTTGTCCCCTCACTCCCCCTGCTCCCCCTTCCCCTGTCCTAGTTTCCCTTCCCTCTCCCCCTGTCCTCCCCCTCCCTGGGCATTTTTCCGCTCCCCTGTCTCGCCCACCACACCGCACGGTTCCCTGGGTCCAGAGTCCAACCTTGTGTGAGTGGGCCTTGTGTCTATTGTTTCCCCATTTCCCACTGGGGCAATTGGCTTGCTCTCGTCGTCCCTGTGATGAGTCGGGTTGCCCTCTGATTAAGGGGGAAAGCCCATCTAACACCCTGAGGGACCTTTTTCCACCGGAATTAACCTTAATATTATGAGACAGCCACCTCACCCCTGTCTCTGTCGTTCATGGAGTGTGTTCCCCTCCTCCTCTCTCCTTCCCTTATCCCCACCCTTTCCCTATATCCGTGACAAGGGGAACACCCCCTGGATCTCCAGTGTACGAGAGCCATAGAGCTGCAACAACAGAATTGACTCCCAAACAAGTTATTTAACCAGTTAAATAACAGAGGTATCAAAAACGGAAGAAAACCCAACATTCTCCTAAAGCCAAGAGTTAGGAGATCGTAACTAGGCCCCCAAATCAAGGATTATGGTCAGAGAATGAGGCACGCAACTGCTCTGCTGGGTGGGTTGAAGTGATGTCCAGTGGAGCTCGTAGAAGAAAACTTCCCAGGTAAGAGAACCAATTTTCCTTTCTCCCGAGCTCCCTGGACATCACTTCAAGTCTCTGGGGAAGTACCAGAGCAATTACTGCCAACAAGTCCATAGGAGGGAAAAGAGAGAGGAGATGTGGCTCAAATCAACTATATACAATAGTTTTTTGTTTGTTTTTATTTCAGAATACTGTGCGGTACGTGGCGACCAAAAGTCACCTTGGCGGACTCCAAAGTATGGATCTCATAATGCTTTGTAAAAGCATGCAGGGAGGATCAAGTTGCCGCCCTGCACACTTCCTCATAAGGAGCTCTAGAACAGAAAGCCCAACAGGTTGCTGCACCCTGGAGAGAATGAGCTTTAATGCTCTGCAGAGGTGGAAGGGCCTCTGCTTTATAGCCTTCCTCAATACCAGCTGTAACCCATTTGGCTATTATGGTTTTAGAGGCTTTCCCCTCCCCCCCCCCTTTGGCTAGGGGCAGGCAGCAGTTGACTAACAAAGCTGAAGACTTTATAAAGCCCTCTGTAAATATATTTTTAGTGCCCTCTGAACATCCAGTTTGTGCCAAGGAACCTCCTGCAGATGAACAGACCTTGCACAAAGGACGGGAGAGAGATCTCCTGGGCCCTATGGAACAATATATTTACCGTGGGGATGAATAGCTGGTCTAAACGCAAGGTGACTGACTCCTTAAGGATGCAGAATGCTGGATCGATGGACAGAGCGCCCAGCTCTGACACCCCATGGACTGATGTAATAGTTACAAGAAGCACACTTTGACTGTCAGCAAGTACAAAGACACTTCCTGTAGGGGCTCAAACAGAGGGTGAAGGAAAACCTTTAGCCCCACACTAAGTTTCCATGTAGGGAACCTGTGTGCGACAGGGGGAGAAACTAACTTTGTCCCTGCCAGAAATCTTTTAATATGTTGATGTGACCACAGTTTGGAACCCATGGTAGCCCCCAATACACTGTATATGGCAGTCACCTGCCTAGTGTGTGTTCTGGGTTTCAGACCCTTCTGGAGATCTGTTTGCAAGAATTTGAGCACTATTTTAACATCTGCTGAGCAAGGATCTATGTTGTGCTCAGAGCACCAGCTAGCAAAGACTCTTCAGGTTGACTGGTAAATACGTTTAGTCGAGTCCCTTCTAAAAGCTAGCAACGTGTCCAAGACCTGATCAGAATAACCTAAGTTTTGGAGGGATCTCCTTTCAATAGTCAGACTGTCAGAAGAAACTGCTGTGGGTTGTCATGCGTGAGAGGGCCCTGGGAAACAAGGTCTGGAGACAATGGGAGTTTCAGAGGTGGGGCTACCCTGAGTTCCCCCAAGTCCAAGTACCATGGGTGTCTGGGCCATGTTGGAGCTATCAAGAACACTCTGGTTCATTGACTTGATCCTGGCCACCGTCTTCCCTTTTGTTTTTATTTCAGAATACTCTGCGGTACCTGGCGACCAAAAGCCCAGCCTCCAGCTTTTTCTTGGGTGGGGGAGGGACAATTACCTATCACTTGAGGAGAGTTGGACAGTTATCTTACTCTCCTGTTCTTCCTCAGAGGAGAAGATATTCAAATCCTGGGCCCTGACTCACGTTTGAGACACCTTGGGGGTCCCTGAAGTCTGGTTCCCTTTATGCGTAGGCTTAGACCTTCCCTTAAAGGGAGCCTTTTTGGCGGGCACTGGGCCACGCGGGGACTTTTCAGCCTGCTTTTTTGGTGGACAGTCAGGGGGCTGTCGGGCTCCCATACTGTCCAAGGACGCAATGATTCGGCCCAGCATATCAACTTGCAGGGCCTCTGCCAGGGAAAGGCGGGATGGGGGGCTTACATTACCCCCTGCCACTTGCATCTTGTTCATGAGGCTGTCCAGCAGAGTAAACACCGGTCCGGTGCAGGGAGTGGGCTCTGCTTCACCGGATAATTTGTATCCTGGCCCAGATGCCAGCAGCGGGGATGGAGTGTGCATGGAGCATCCGCAGAGGCTCTGCTGCACCAGCTGAACCCCTTCCCCTCGCCAGCGGGAAGGGGGGAGGGGGGATCAGGGAAGAGCACCGGGTGCTCAAACTTCAACGTTCGACGTCAGCAAAAATTCAAAACTGCCACTCAACACAGGGCTCCTGAGCGCTGTCCCTCACACTGAGGCAGAAGAACAAACTGGGGATGCAGGGGGCATTCCCCTATGCACATACTCCAGCATATTTTTGTGATGATCTTCTGCCACCTAGCGGCTATTGAGGGGAACTACCCAGAATCTTGAAGTGATGTCCAGGGAGCTCAGGAGAATTCTGAAGGTAAGCACAGTTGCCCCCCTTGTCATGCAGTCTGCCCCCCTTCCTATGCCAATGCCCTAGCTATGGTCCTGCTAAATAGTATCACTACTTCCTACTGCCACTACTAATGGTTTGCAGAACAGCTTGCAGTCTTGATGCAGGAAAGTAATTTAGTCTGTACCTTACTTTGACTCCTGTCTGAAGACTGTGCACACTCTCATCATCTGGTGCTGCTGAAGATCTGTGAGGGTTATCATCCCAACCTGGCTCTGCAGTGGACAGTTCTGAACCTGCTGCTGCACACAGAGCTGAGCCAGAATGCCTTCCACACACATTGAGCTCTAGATTATTTATTTATTTATTTTATTTTATTTATTTATTTTATTTACAGTATTTTTACCCCGTCTCTCCTGCTCATGCAGCTCGAGGAGGATTACACAAAACCAGGTGGTGTGATGTCACCCCCATAACTCCCCTGCTCTGTCTTGCTCTCTGAGTGCTAGGGATGGGCGTACAGAACAGAGTTCAGAAATTCGGTTCGGTTTGAAATTTGAGTTCGGAAATTCGGTTCGGTTTGAAATTCGAGTTCGATTCAGTAGTTTGGTTTGGTCGACCGAACTTCCGAACCAAGTTTGGCCATTCAAAACCAGTTTTTTGGGTGTGTGTTGCCACTAGGGATGGGCAAAAAGAACGGAGTTCGGAAATTCAGTTCAGTTCGATTTGATATTCGAGTTCAGTTTGGAAGTTCGGTTCGGTTGACCGAACAGACCAAGTTCGCTCCGAACTTCCGAACCGCGTTCGCCCATCCCTACTGAGTGCTGGTTTGTGTGCAGATAGCCTGACACAGCTCTGTAGCAGGGCTGTATTTGGGGGGATCCAGCCATTACACAAGCACAGTGGCAGATCCCTTTTGCCTGGTAGCACTGGCCTCTGTGCCAAATGCAGTGTCAGGGCTTTAAGTACATGAATAACTACCTGATTTTAAGATGCATGCTTTAGGGGTGTGCAATTCATTTTCATTATTGTAATAACAAAAAAGAAAAATAACAAAAACGAAAACAAACGTTAGTTTTCGAAATAATGGGAAAACACTGAAAAACTTATTTCCAGTTATAACTTTTTTTGTTTCTCATTCAATTCTGATGAAACTTGGGAAGATTTTATTCCCAACAGAGGGCCACTATACACACCAAATTTCAGAAATATTGAGTATAGAAAACTGATTTTATAAGCAATTAAATGTTGTGATTTTAGAAAAGCTGCTTACACATTCCTGGCTACAACTTCTTTATCTTCCATCCAATTTGCATGAAACCTGGGAAGCTTATGTCCTTCCCCAAGATTACCATGCCTGCCAAATTTCAAAAAGAGTGGGTAACAGGTCCTGATGTTATAAGCCATTAACATGAAAATGCATTTCCTGCTCTAACATTTTTTATATTTTATCCTGTTTGGCAGGAATGTATCCCAGATCTTCCCTGTCATCTCTGCCAACTACAGGACAATTTGCTAAAGGGGCCCAATTTTATAAGCAATTGAAGTTGTCCCCTTGAAGACCATTATTCAGATAAATAGCAGCACATGCAGTGCCAGTCAGAGGCAAGAACCTGGCATGGCAGGGGGAGAGAGGCTGTAGGAGGGAGGCTGGAGAGCAGCCCAACAGATGGACAGACATATTCATTAGCAAATTACTGAATGCTTCTAGCTTTACAGGACCTATCGGTGGTGGCATCGAGGTGGGCATAGGGGACGGCCTTGAGGCAGGCATGGAAGGGACATAACTGGAACTTTGGGGATAGCATCCCAGCAATCAGGAGACATGGTTTACACATCCAGACTGGCCAATTATCATCACAATCACATCCTGCAGCACTGTGACAGAGGACATAAGAGAATCTCTATTTGCTCTTTCCTAAACAGATGCTTCCAACTTCTCAGTAACAAGTGTGGAAGAGACGTTGGGGTGGTCCCAAAACAGAATGAGGATATTTGGTTGACATTTCTGCTGGCCAATTGGCATCACAAACAGATCTTATACCACAGTGACACTGTGGTATAAGAGAATCCCTGGCATAGGCTCATTCTCTGCATATGCTGTGCAGGGTTTTAAAATTGGGACCCTTTATTACATCTTTCTGATATTTGGCAGAGATGATCCTGAAAGTGTGCGATACAGCCCTGCCAAAATTCATGTACACTGGTTGGACTACAAAGTCGTTACAGTCAGACATACCTTTATAAGTTAATTACTTGTACCACCAAGACCCTTTATCCAATCCTTTTGAATGTTGGCATACAAAGGAAACTTCAGGAGGGATATAAGCTTGCCACATTTTATCCACATTAGATAGGACACAAAGAAGTTATAGCCAGGAACATATATGCAGATTTTTGCAAAATAACATAATTCAACTGCTTATAAAGTCAGATTCCTTTATCCAATGTTTCTGAAATTTGGTACACATAATGACTTCCATTGGAGGTACATTCATTCCAAGTGTCATCCAAATATAACGAAAAACAAAAATGTTACAGTCAAAAATGTGTTTTCCATTGAAACCAATGGATATCAAAAATGAAAGCAAAAATGAAATTTCAATATTTACGAAAAGGAAAGATTTAAATAATGAAAATGAAAAACGAAAAAGAATAATGACATGGGGCACACCTCTAGAATGCTTAAGTACCTACAATCAGTGGCCTGTTTCTTAGGGTGGAATAAATAGAGACAATAGGACACATAAGCTTTCACCAGGTGCGTTCCCGTGTACCTGTCTATTAGGCATCCACTATGTGGCCCCCACATGGTCACCACAGAGCCGCCACTCACGGCAGAGTCCAAGGACAACGTGAGCCCACCGTGGGGGTCAATCAGAGCTAATGGGTGCCCGGGTCGCCATGTCTAGTCAATTAGGTTCACCCGCAACCTCGCTGGCAACCAGGTCTGCCAGCACATAGAGTCCTGCCTAGCGCGGGAGCAGTAGCACAAAAAAAAAAAAAAAAGTTTATAAAATAAAAAATAAATATAAAGTTCATAGGGTGTCATCCTCCACCTACTTTTTGCCGGCTCCAGCCCTTTAGCACCAATGCAGGTCCTACTGAAATGAATGTGATTTAAGAGCTAGCATTGAAGTGAAGCATGTGGAAGATAGCAATTAATCAGGCCTCATCATTTTTGGTGCTGAGCACCTTCTTCAAACTGAGCCTTTCGAATTCATGCTGACTGTCATAATAGAGAGCAGCAATCTCAAACAGCCTCCCATTTGTGCGCACATGTAACTGGTGTGCACAAATTAAGTAATTTTGTATCTGACCTTTATACGAGGACCCACAGCACTATGCTGAATTGGACTATTGATTTCCTAATCTGTCCACTCAAAAACAAAGCCACACAAAAACAAGAGATTACAAATTGTTAGAAAAAAACTACAGTATCAGTTTTTAACACTTTATCTTTGAAATCTCAACAAAGGTATCACTACAAGTAACATTACAATGAAACAACTGGAAAACTGGGGGGAAAAGCACATATGGTATCCAAATAAATAAATAAATATATACATTATTATTAATATTTTTAAAAATCATATCTTGGGTATTTCAGACACATCAGTAACAGTAAACATGCTAGGTAGAGGAACATCTTAACAACATTGAATTATGCAAAAGAAAAGGAGCAAAGAATTAAAATATCAGAACTAAGGCCATGATCCATAAATCATTTACTCTAGAGTAATCCCATTAAACCCTGTGGGCTTCAGCGGGACTAATTCAGAGTAACTGCTTTGTGGACCACAGCCTTAATTCTCATTAATGTAACAATGCTTCACTCCTTGATGAGATGTATCTTACCAATTATTTGGTGGCTGCTGTTCCATATAGGGACACAAAGAACAGATCTTATGTGAAAGCCCGAAATCTGGTCAGCCTAGGACATAAGAAATGAGAACTTTACTCACTAGTATGATTCCTGGGTAACCACCTATAGCTCTCTGATATTCCTTCTCAAGACAAGAAATACTTCAAAGAAGTCACAAAATTACAAATACATTATATTGGTAAGCTAAATCATGCTCATTTAGGCAAAATTCGAATTACCTAACCTGTGGTGGGATTATTGGCATGAGTAAAGTAAACAGGATACAACCCCAAATCCTTGCTTGCTGTAGGCCTACTGCAGGAATTATTCAAACACATACATAGGAAAGATGCAATGCTTTTCCCAAAGAACTTTCAGTATTTGGATCTTGATCTGAACTAAAGACTGTCTTACTGAATAGTCATTTGAACAATAGCAGGAGAA
Source organism: Sphenodon punctatus (assembly GCA_003113815.1). Taxonomy (NCBI): domain Eukaryota; kingdom Metazoa; phylum Chordata; class Lepidosauria; order Sphenodontia; family Sphenodontidae; genus Sphenodon; species Sphenodon punctatus. Next base: position 2,838,675 of record QEPC01011684.1, read on the forward strand.
AATAAGTCCGGGGGGAATTGAAACCAAATGGATGCAACTCACAGGTCAATCTTTCTGGCAGATTGGGAAAGAAAATTACCCACCAAGTGGGTTAGGAAAACGGACTGTGGCCCATCCCAAAGGTTAATCTGAGGGTGAAAACAGACATGACGCTAACCACCCTTTAACCACCCTTGGTGGTTATTTATGCATGTTGCAGGGCTGTATTGGTGCCCTATGCAGCCCTGAAACATGCATAAATCACCACCAAGGGTGGTTAGCGTCATGTCTGTTTTCACCCATAGATGTTGCCTGTATCTCAGAAAGGACTTTTTGTCTCCCGATGATTGTTGTGAAATAACAAATTGTGTTCTGCAACTCTGCAATTTATGCTTGTTTCTCCATTTCTTAAATTGATTAAGCTTTGTTCTCAGAAGATAGAGACAGGCTGAAAGAATAAAGGAGTGAGCTGAGCCATAAACCAGCTAGAAGTCTCACTTAAAGGTAGAGACCAAGGATTGGTGTTTTAAAAGGTGCTGCTGGTGTTCTGCTACAATCAGTTCAAAACTTGGTATATGCCTACAGACCACAGATGCAAGAAGAGTTTGTGGGGCAAAGATTAAATCTCAGTAAGAAACAGATGTATTGGGAACAGATGTCTTCTAATATGTTTACATTCCAAAAGCTGCAATGTGAGCATCTGTTCCACAATGACTCTAAAAAGACCTCCAGCTGAGGACTCGAAGGAATTGCCATCTCTAGGAGTATGAAGGAAAACAGTTTACTCCCCATGTTATTAGATTCCTATCTTGTCATCAATACATGCATGGAACCCTTTACTGAAGTCAACAGGGAATCCCATGTAAAATCAATGGAAGAATATGACCCAATTAGTCTTATGACTCTCCTGTGAAGAAATAAGTAATTATTTTTAATTTAATGAAGGCGTGCATGGTACTACTGAGCATTCTCATAATGAGCATTTCAAACCCCTATGAAACAACAAAATGTTGATTACATCTGACAAACAGCTTCAAGGGCTCTTGATTATGTTTTGTTTGACTAAATAATTAACATCAGACTGTTTTACTTAATGTAAAATACTCAAAATACATGAAATCAGATTAGGATGATTCTCCAAGATTTTGAAACATCTGGGTTATTTTTCAGAGTTTCTATAACTGTTGAATCCATTGGAAATGAAGGTAATATAGCCAGCAGAGTGCAGGTGAGATGGTAGGTCTGTTTTTATTTTTATATGAAGAGTGTAAAAATTGAATTTATTCAGCCACTAGGCATGGGGCTTACTCCTCAAAACACTTACGCATGCACAGTCCTACAGAAACCAATGGGACTATGCACATCCAAGTGTGATGTGAAGGATATATCTAGGGAATCATGTCTTTTAAAATATATGATGTCATATATTTCTCTCTCTCGCTCTAAGGAATCATGTCATTTTAAATATATGTTGTGTATGTGTACTGAATGTAATATATAGAAAGGGTAACATTTATAACAGTTCATACCAGTATATGGGTCAATACATACTCTCACTTAAATCCAACATTTAAAACATATGCTTCAATATATCAATTACTTGTATGATACATATATTTTGTCCCATATGGTGAATTTCTATGAGATGTCTATACATATGGGCATGTAACAACATATTACAGTCTTTATGGGGAGGAAAAGCAATGTTTTATTTATTATCTAAGCTTTCACAAATCGTGTTTTGAAGCGGTTCATAAAACAAGCTTAATGAAAACACCTCATTACTAAAAGTTCATTGTAAACTGATTTTGACAATGGAGTATCAGAATTTCATTTGAAATTCACATATAGTGTTGAAGAGGCAGAACAAGCATGTGCAACTACAATCACAAGTTTTATTGTTCTGTCTTACTGTAATAAGAGGCAATACCCAATATTTTGAATACAAGTTAATTGTCTCCAGAAATAATTTTCTCTATCAACTGGCTTTGGGAATTAAATGTCCTGTGTTAATATTCAAAGACAATGGGTAATTTCAGAAGTGACACGTTCTAATTCACCACAGTGAATCCCACCCCGGTGTGAACGGATTCACCGCGGGCTGTGGTGACACATGCGGCCCCAACAGAAGTGACAGGATCGTGACCACCACATGAGGGCAATCAGAGAGAACATGGGCCGGGGGAACACAACAGACATGCAGTGGAGACGTGGACCGCGGTTTAAGCCCCAGAATGCACCGCAGCTGGGGTCAATTCCTTCCACCGCGGATGCGGGTTTCCATTCAGAAGTTACTTTTCATTCACCCCTGCTGTGGTGACCATTCACCACACTTCTGGGCCTCCTCCCGCCCCGACCTCACGAAGCATGGTTAGCTTCACCCCGGGCCACATTTGACTGTAGTGAACATCTGGATGAGAGCAAACAGACATGCACGGCGCTTTCACACACACCCCACGTTTGACTGAGGTTGACTGTGGTGGACATTCACCACGTCACTTCTGAAATCACCCAATAATTATTGCCCTTTATACTGGGTGATTGATATCATTTTTTTTTTCTTATTCAAATTAGGCAACATCTCTTATCGGCACAGACTTTAAGTCTGAAACAAATACAAGGTGGCTGCCTTATTAATCAGAATGTGGCATATTAAAATATGATTGGACACACAGCAAGGATGTAACATGTTTTAATTCTGCATATCTTTCTGGCAGGAAATATTCCCCAGGCATTAACTGTACTTTCTGAAAAGTGAAATAAGTTAACGACAGCACAGCATTTATATACAGTAGTTTTGTAGGATCATTTTAAACTTTTGTTCTTTTTTAACTACTACTGCCAGTATGAGAGACTTTCCCTAATAGGGCATAGGGGATTATTATTTGAAATAAGTGAAATTGCCACAATGGAAGACATTTTTAAAGTATACCCGTAGTAATGTAATTTGATAATCAGTTGCTAACTGGCCAATGTTTCTTACTGTAAACCTCCTGCAAATCTTCTAGACAAGTTTACAAAAGGGATGATGATGTATTTGATATAAATTTGGGTAGAATTTGTCCTTTAGGCTAGTTGCTAACGTTTGGCCAGTTGTTTGTATTTCTAGTTGAGACTGAAGTGAGAGTTTAAACTATTTATTTATTTAATCAAATTTATATGCCACCCTTCCCACTATGGTGCAGGATGGCTTACAATCAACAAAAACATCTTTAAAATCCCCTTAATCGTCCCAGCCCCTCACCCTGAAACTGACATACTTTTGGAAATTTAGACTGGGTAAACAAAAAGCAACTTTTTTGTATCTTAGCTCATCCAAGAATGACCAAAGCTTTCCTTCCATTGTCTGGAAAATGAGTTTTTATTCATGCTTGACTTTTATAGGTGCTAAAAATTTAAAACACCTGAACCTTCCACTAACTTCAGCTAGTACTCTGGGTATAACAGGGTAGAGGGGTACCTGGTTGAGTGCGGGCAAGATGCCACTCAGTCACACCACTGAGGCTGCTTTTACACATGACAAAAATGGGTTCTTATCAGTGCTTGAGATAATACCAGGTGTTTCAAATGCTGGAGGTTTGTAATATATGAACACACTATTCCCCTTTTATGCAGCGAGATCTCGCAGCTTTGTAAGACCCACCAGAAGTGAGTCTCCTCCTTTTTTCCAGAGTCTTTAGTCAGATACAGTTCGAACACACCAGTCCATACAAGGTCCTCAGTCCCTCATGAGACTTGGTCAGGCACAACCCTCTAACATGGGTCCAGTCAAATTAGCAGTCCTCTTCACTACGCAGCCCCACTAGTCCCTGTGTCACTTCTACTCTGAGGCAGAGCTCACACCTAGCTCCTGCCTCCTCAAGCACTCTGAATGACTGGGCCTTGCTCAAGCTCTTTTGGCTTGTGGCTCTCACAGCCACACCCAAACTTAGGTGGCAGGCAATCAGACACTATCCTTAACTCACACTAGCACCTGTGCTTCAGGTAGCACCGTTCCCTGTATACTGGTGCTACTCTGTTAAAGGGCCACTGCCCAAATAGCCTGCTTCCTGCTACAGTGGGTAATTGGCACCACTGAAAAATTAGGTGATGAGGTTCCAAGATAATTGTTCCTATGGCTGAAGAATTAATATCTGAGCCTCAGAGATTGCAAAACTTTCAAAATCCCCCAGAGGCCAAAACGTTCTATAAAAAGGCCTCAGTGCTCTGCACTACCTCTGATCTACCTGATACCTTCAAATTTTGCTGACTCTCATTACTAGCTGTCCAAACTGTCAGTAAGGCTCAAGTTAGGCTCAAGACACTCCCTTCCCTGCAGCTAATAAATGGAGCAAACGTGGGAAGCACTGTCTTCTTGGCACCACAAGGATTTAGGCTCTGTGAAAGGGCTACGAGTTAAGAAATTACTATTTCAGCAGTATCTGTCCCATGGGAATTAAGAGTGTAAATTATATGGTGGCCAGATGTGCAAATTTTATAGGATGTTTATGAGTACAGGTTTCAGGACTGCACTGGAGCCAATGTAGTCCTGCAACCTGTATTTCTCATAAGTGTCCTCTAAAATGTGCATATCTGGCCACCCTAGTAAATTAAGAGCCATCCTGGGCCTTAAGGGAAGTGGGGGAAAAGAAAGAAAGAAAGAAAGAAAGAAAGAAAGAAAGAAAGAAAGAAAGAAAGAAAGAAAGAAAAAATCATGTTATAAGGCATTTACAATCCCAGTAACTTTGGTGGCTATCTAGGATAATCCTGCCAGTGAGAAGAGCTCCTGCCATTGCTTGAAGAGCTCTTAATAGTGGAAATATCTCCCATAGATCTCTCAAATCACTTTGAAAAAGAGGGCATCATTATGCTCACTTTGCAGAGGAAGGAAATGTGACACAGAAAGAAAAAAATGACTCATCCAAAATCACACATCATTTCTAATGTTCTCTTCTCTAACGCACACTGCTAGAGGACATAAATTACAGGCACTGCTATTCATGAAAATCTAGTTTAAGGGCACACTGTAGCAGGAAGCAGACTATCTGGGCTGTCCACATAGCACCTGTTTAAGGGAGATAGCACCAGCGTGAGCTGCAGGTGCTATCAGAGGTGCAGGTGCTATGTGGAATGAAGGACAGCACCTGAATGCCTTCCACCTGGGCTTGGGCGTGGCTGAGCCAGCCCAAGATAAAACCCAGAGCTGAGAGCTCAATAGGGGAGAGTTGATGGGGGAGTTGTTACCAGGGAGCGTGCTTGAGGACACAGGAGCTTGAGTTTGGTTCCATTTCCACACAAACCCTGCTTGGAGGGTGTTGCCCAAACTGGAGGGTTGTTGGGCTGCAAAAGGGTTGTGCCTGGCCCAAAGAGACTGTGAGTACCAGTGGGACTGTATCTGATATGGACATTGTATACTGAAACTATATGGTAATGGGACACTATCTAAATAAAGGACACCTGAGCTAAGATTCCTCTGAAGAGAGTAACAGTGGCACTGTTACAGTGGTGGAGAATATAGGCATCCCTAACGTCTGACATCATGCAGTCATGTTAAGGGGGGAAGGAATGATTCTGTGAAGAGAAGAAGGCATACTTAGGTGTGGTCTGGAGAAGTATGCCCTAACAACTCCCTTGGAGAAGGTTGAGCTGGGACAGGAGAGGACTGCACCTGCCTGAGATACCTGGAGAAGGTTGAGCCATGTGCTAGAAGCAGACAGACAAACAGTAGCTCCCAGGAGGTCGAGCTACCAGACCACAGACATGAAGGAAGATTGTGCCCATGACAAGGGCAGATGAGACAATTGTGGAGCTGAGTCGAACTGGAGCTGCAGCGCTTCATGCATCACCTATGGCTGAGGGTCCAGGAGATGTTTGCCTGATCTACACGGAGGCTGGGGTCTCCTCCAGATCAGCGGACCCAAGCCAGAAGAACACCAAGGCATCAATGGCAAGACCAGTGGGGGCCACAACAACTGAGCAGTGGTAGGAAACGGTGACTGAATGGAAGAATCAGGAACCCCCAAGGGTGTGAGTTCCCCCAAGACTTATTACTGTGAACAACAGGGACATCTTTGGAGGCTTTATCCCTTCCGGAGAGGTAGAGCCAGAAAGACTCTAGAGTGCCAGAGAAGGGGAGCTTACGCATACACCAGCCAAGCCTGGGGTATACCTAAAAGATGTTGGTGTTGCCACAAATTGGGACATATACAGTGGGCTTGTCCACAGAGGGGGGAAAGGACTAACTCCACGCAAGTAGAGAACAAGGAGTTGGCTTTGGGAGTCCCAGAGGAAAGTGGGACTCTAGAGTCAGTCTCCAGTCAAAAAGAGGAGCAAAAAGATTTCAGGCAGGAACAGGGCCATCCAAAGTGCTGGTAGGTGGTGCCAACACCAGGGACACCTCAAGCAGACTTACCCAAAGAGGAAAGCTCAGGGGGGGATGGGTCAAAAGCCTGCCTCACAGGCCCCTACAAATAAAGGAAAGGGGGGTGCATACTCACAACATTCCAAACTGGCAAAGAGCAAGTAGGCAAACCATGCACTAAGAGGGCTCACCATTAGCCCAGGAGGATTAATTGGTAATATGCCACTGCCCAACTTAGGGTCTGTGCTACATGCTTCAGTCCAGCATTGTGCAGGACCGCCAGTGCTGGACAAAACGGAGCAAGCAACTATGACTGAGGTTTTGGAAAACACTACTTAACAAGAATTTAGAAGCAATAGGAATTTGTTGCAGGAATGAAGATTGCTCCCGGAGGAGAACTGGGCTCTCCAAAATAAGGTGGTATGGTTGCGGACAGCCCCAGCGAGATGGAGAGAGTCTGGAGAGTTGGAAGAAGAGGAGAGACAAAATGTAAGAGTCCTGGGAAAAGGCACAGAGTAAAAGGCATTAGCCCAGTATCAGGGGTAGTGACCCCTAACAAAGGGTCCCAGGACTAGGAGCTGAGAAAGGCCAGGTGGGCCTGGCTCCCACCCCTTCTTTATGTGGCAGAAGGGATCTCATGCAACTTAAGGAAATGTGTGGGCTGCAGGGGGTGCAAGAGCCGACAACCTAAAGGACACAACTAAAGGAGTGGTATTGAGTGGTGTGGGTTGACTATAAGGAGTTGGAAGAGGACAGAACCTGAAGTGGCAAGGGGGCGCATGAGCCACCACAAAGAGGAGAACCTGAAGTGACAGGGACACATGACCTAGCCACAGAGGACACTTTCAGAACCCAAAGTGGCATGGGGGATGCATGAGCTGGCCACAAAGAGCACTTTGAGCACCTGAAGTGGCAGGGGACGCATGAGCCAGCCACAGGGGGTACTTTAAGTTTGGTGATTTGAGATGGCTATAAGGGGTTGGAGGAGGCTAGATTGAGGATCTTTTAACCTCCTATTACATTAGTAATTCAGGGTCACATGTGTAAGGAGAGCCCTGAATGTGAAAGGGGTTTCTCCAGGGACCCTTATTGTTTGGTGAACGGTATGAACTATATATGTGGATGGATACTTACTGAGAAGCCTTTCTTACTGCACCCTGCTAATGGGGCGAGTGGTAAGCCGTCTCAAGTGGGAGGGGTGTAGTAGGGAGCAGACTATCTGGGCTGTCGGTCATTTAAGAGAGATAGCACCAGCATGGGCTGCAGGTGCTTTAGAAGTGCAGATACGTTGAATGAAGGACAGCACCATGCCTCCCACCTGACCTTGGACGTGAGGAGCCAGCCCAAGAGAAAACTCAGAGCTGAGAGCTCAGTTGGGGCGAGTTGCTAGGGGAGTTGTTAGTTATCGGTGAGAGTGCTTGACGAGACAGGAGCTTGAGCTGAGCTCTGTCTCCACACAAACCCTGCTTGGAGGGTGTTGCCCAAGCTGGAGGGTTTGTCAGGCTGCAGAAGGGTTGTACCTGGCCCAAAGAGACTGTGAGTACCAGTGGGACTGTGCATCTGATATGGTCATATATATAGAAAATATATAGTGATGGGATACTGTATCTGAATAAAGGACACTTGAGCTGAGATTCTCCTGAAGAGAGAGACTTCTTGGGCAGCATCCTGCCAACATGCATCCCAGATACCTTTGATCCTGTTACACACGTATTTGTAAAGTTAGTTATTAACTTGATTTTTCTGCACTTCAAACATATGAGTGTATTTAAATTCTTAAAAGATCTCTTACTTCAGCATCAAAGCGAGGATCCTGATACGCATCACTGATGTTCACTGGAAGACCCGTGGAAGCTACCAGATCAGCAATGCTATTATTTACGAGCCAATCAGAATAAGATGATGATTTCTCAATACTGTCTTTGAAACTATCATAAAGGCATAGCAAGGGAAGAGAAGAACAAAATCAGTTCTGCTAGCATACAGGTATGTATATTCATATCAACATCAGGATTATCTATAACTATTTAAAGCTGCTGAATGGTGATAATCACAGGAAAACAGCCAGGTAATTCTAAAGACAGTAATCTTGGAAATTCTATCCATCATCATATCATAAAAACAGTCGTGCCTAGGGCCTGTCATGTGTTTCAGAACACAACCTCTTCTGATACGAATAGAACGCTGTCTTCAATGAGACTATGGACATTTATTTATTTATTTATTTTATACTAAAAATTCTATCCCGACCCCTCCTGCCTCTGGCAGCTCGGGGCAGCTTACAGTAAAACAATCAACATAACAATATACAAATAAATAACAATAAGAATACAATATAAAATCAATATACATAAACGGCCACAGAGTCCAAAACAATAATCCTGTCCCAAACTCCCCTCCCATTATTCATCTCCCCTGCCAAAAGCCTGGTGAAATAGATAGGTCTTACATTGGCGCCTGAAGGAAGGCAGATCTGGGGACAAACAGATCTCTCCCGGGAGGGAGTTCCACAGCCACAGTGCTACAACTACGAACGCCCTCTCCAACGTCACCCCCCATTGCACACGGGGGACTTCAAGAAGGCCGCTCCCGGCCGACCGCAGGGTCCGATTCAGAACCCAGAGGTGAGGCGATCCTGCAGACAGGTGGGGCTCGGACTGTTTAGGGCTTTATAGGTAAGAACCAACACCTTGAATTGGGCCTGGAAGACTACAGGCAGCCAGTGCAGTGAGCGAAGCACAGGTGTTATATGCTCACAGTGCCCTGCCCCAATAAGGAGGCAGGTCGCCGCATTCTGAACCAGCTGCAGTCTCTGAACTGTCACCAACGGTAGCCCTACGTAAAGCGCGTTACAACAGTGCATAATAAAAGTTACATAATAAAAGTCTATTCTAATGAGTAAAGGGATTTCAAGAACTGGTCCTTGATTATCAGAAACTGTGGATTCAATAAAATCACTGATCATAAGTTACAAAAGTGATCAGTGATCTTGAGGCCACTAATTTTTGGGTGCCTAACTTATGATACATCGAAGATGCTCAATTTTCATCAAGTGTTGAGCATCCATCCTCTGAAAATCAAGCCCCTTGTTATTGTTGAATATTAGGCACACCATATTTTACACACTCAAACTCACTAGCCACTAAAAAAACAAAACACCTGGTCCCAATACTTCTTAGAGCAGTGGTTGCAAGTTACTCTCAACGTTCATGATTGATGGCTATCTACAACGTTGAAAGTTAAGTCGTATAAATTCAGTATCTTTCAAGCTTGTAAGAAACTCTAGCCTGAAGGTTTAAAAGGCCACTTTTTCCTGCAGCAGTAGTTCAGGGCTTCTCTCAGATCCTGTGCCTCCCTCTGCTACAGGCTGTGCTCACTGGGCACTGGAAGTACACCCCTGCATTCCACACTTCACATGTGGGTGGAGTAAGGGGAAGGCAAGCAGGGCTACAGCCTGCTGGCCCAAGACCTTTCACATGATTCCTTGGAGTTCAGGCTTGCCTTGTTCCTCCTTGCCCATTTCCTCACTATCACACTCTGGCACCTTGCCAGGGAACCAGGGATTCCCTCTGCACTCTTCCCAAACCCCACCCCCACAGTTCTGTGCACAGCAGTGGAAGCAGCAAATGACAGAGCATCACATCTACCCATCTTAACCTTTTCCTTGCTAGCTCTCTCTCTCCTCTTCTCAATATTTTGCATTTGTTTATTGAGCTGTCACAAGCAACATGTTCATGAGTCATGGATTTAGGACCGCTGTCTTAGATGCTGGATCACTTTACTCGAGGAAGGGAACTATTAACAAAAATACAGACCAAGTGCAAGAATTTTAGAAAAGTATATTTAGACCACTGTCTCCTTGTGCACCTGCATCTGTTTGTTGTACCCATTTACTGTCTCTTGTCTTAGAGAGGTAAGTCTACAACTAAGGGTGAAAACAGACAACGCTAACTCCACTTTAACATGGCTTTAACATTTCTTTTTTTTTCTTCTTTTTTTTCAATTTCTCTAATATCTCAGTCTTGGGGTGTTTGTTTGTTTTTTTTTGTTTGTTTGTTTTTTTTCCCCCCCATAATAAACTCTTTTATTTATATTCAGTGGCATTGTACATAGTATTTTCGTCAACTTTACAATAACAGTTTGTTCTATTACCCATACAAGGTGGTACCCGAGCTTGCCAGTTCAAATGTATCGGTCAAACAACAGCGTCCAGTCACTCTTTGGTAGTTCATTTCCTTCAATGGCTCCTAATATATTAAGCCACTTTGCCTCATAGTTATTTTTTTTCTTTTCCCTTGCTTTTTCATTTTTCTCCTCTTCTTCTAGCTTCTTGTCCTGCAGGTTTACCATCATCTTGTCCATTGTAAATAAGTACCATATTCGACAGATCCATTCTTGAAAAGGTAAGGGGCCCTCTGTCTTCCAATGTCTTGCTATTATATTNTTACACCGTGCTGCCCCCTCCCTGATTCCCCTCCAGAATCAGGCCAGCACGTCTAAAGGACGGACGGCCTGATTCCTGACCAGGATCCAAAATGGATCCCGGTTCGTGGTTCGCGTGGCGGGCCTCCGAGCCTGTCACATCTGAAATTACCCATATACAGGAAATCCACACCTATAGCATCCCTGACAGATGGCTGTACAGCCTCTGTTTGAAAACCTCCAGCATAGGAGAGCCCACCAACCCCCTAGGCAGTCTGTTCCACTGATGAACATGCATAAGAAATGTTAAAGCAGTGTTAAAGTGGAGTTAGCGTTATGTCTGTTTTCACCACAAGAGTCATGACACCTGTGCACAATGTCATAGTCCAAATTTATATACTTTGCATGTCTCTGTTGTCTGGGGTCACAGGGTTATATTTAGATATGGTTAGACTGCTCTTCATAGAACAGGGACTGTCTTGTTGCTAAGAGCTTCCACAGTGCCTAGTACAATGAGGTGCTAATTCCACTGACTTAAATTAAACACTGTCCCCAATTAAGAAATCTGGTTTTGTTAGTTCAGATATACAGAACTATATATTTCAAGAAAAGTTCATCAGTGTCTTTTTCCCCCAATAGAAGGGGTTGGTTGGTTTGTTGGGGGGGTGGGGGGTAGTTGTTGACTATTATTGTTTTATGAATTGTGATCCACCCTCAGAATCTATGGGAAGGGCAGCATATAAATCTGAATAAAATAAATAAATTAAATAACCAAAACAATATGCAAGAAGAATCATTTCTAACATATCATTAAGGATTATTTTAAAATTACTTCAACACTGACATACTACTTCAACTTGTATTTTAAATTAATCAAATGGTAAAAAGAGACACGACTTGGGCCTGCTTTGGCCTGGGACCCGGCGGCACATGTAAACACACGCTGCCAGACGTTGGCCCAGCAGGATTGCCCCTGGTGGTGTATGTTGACACCTAGCCTGGGCTGTGACCTCCAGACAACCTCAGAGGTCACAGTCCAGGCTAAGGCCTGCCTGCCTGACTGGACCAGAGCAAGCAAGCACGTTTGTGCAGCAGCAGCTTTCCTGGCATGGGGCCGCCATGGCCAGCAGCCATGGCTGGGCCTCACTGGCGCTGGAGGAGCACAGTCCAGGCAGGGCCAGCCAGCAGCACACTTGTTTTTACCCAAAGGTCACACTTTTGGTATGTAGATATTTGCATTGTCATTATTGTCACCATTTGCATTTGCAAATAAAAATTACTTCAACACTGACATACTACTTCAACTTGTATTTTAAATGAATCCAGGTTCACATACAATATGCTCTTGTATGTGCCCAGAAGTCATTACAGCTTCACACCTCCCAGACATCAACCAATTTTCATTTCTCTTTCAAATGGATGTTCTCCCACAAGAAAAGTGGAGGGTTATGGAATATCACATCAGTATTCTACTGTTTCAAATATGATCAAAACTGACTGCAAAACCAAGAGCATAATGTATGATTTTCAATATCGAAAGTAATATGCATCAGGGATTTAGGTGAGTTCCACACTCCCAAAAGCTACATTAAGATTTATTTATTTATTTATCAATTTGTATCCCATTCCCTGCAGCCCTACCGCAGCTCGGAGCAGCTCACAAAATATTTAAAATAAGTTTTAAAATGCACAGTATACAAAAGGAGATTATTAAAACATTATAAAACAACAATAAAAGAGGTAAAAAACCACTGGCAAACAAACCCACCCCCTACTCCTATTTCCCCTCTCCCCCAAAAGCCTGGACAAACAGCCACATCTTACAGGCCTGATGAAAGGCCTGATGAAAGCCAACAGGCTGGGAGCTAGGCGAGCTTCCTCTGGGAGGGAGTGCCACAGCCGTGGTGCAACCACCGAGAACGCCCTCTCCATCGTGGCCTCTCGGTTCATCCGGGGGACCTCCAAGAAGGCACCCCTGGTGGATCGCAGAGGTCACTCCAGGACCCAGGAAGTGAGGCGGTCTTTCAGATAGGAGGGGTCCAGACCGTGTAAGGTTTTAAAAGTCAAAACCAGCACCTTGAATTGGGCCCGGAACACTATAGGCAGCCAGTGCAGAGCCCGGAGCACTGGTGTAATGTGCCCTGCTGCCTGTACCCGTTAGGAGACGGGCCACCGCATTCTGCACCAGCTGCAGCCTCCGGATCATCACCAAGGGCAGCCCCACGTAGAACGCGTTGCAGTAATCCAGTCTTGAGGTGATGAATGCATGGATGAGGGTGGCCAGGTGGGAGTTTGAAACATATGGCTGGATCCTATGCATGAGCTGTAATTGGCGAAAGGCTTCCTTTGCCACCGCCTTCACCTGACAATCCAGGCAGAGACCAGGGTCCAACAGGACCCCCAAACTCCTGCGAGGCCAGCGGGGGGCGGATCCCCTCCACAAGGGGAAGGCCATCACCTCAACTGCCTTACCCACCATCGCCTCCGTCTTATCGGGGTTCAGCTTCAGTCTGCTCAGCCTCATCCAGTCACTCACTACTAACAGGCACTGGGAAAGCACTGAGACTGCAGGACCTGAGTTTGTTGAAAAAGAGAGGTAAAGCTGGGTGTCATCAGCAAAGTGGTGGCAACGCACACCAAACAGTCTCACGACTTCACCCAAGGGTTGCAGACAGATGTTAAATAACAATGGAGACAGAATCGAACCTTGTGGTACGCCACAAGCGAGATCCCAGGGACTAGATGTTTCTTCCCCCAGCACCACCCGCTGGCTTCTCCCCAAGAGGAACGATCAGAACCATCCTAAAAAAATCCTCATTTTTCCTCCCTCCCTTTCCTCTCCCTCTGACCTGACCATCTGCATCGATGGGGTCACCATCCATCCTGTTCTCCAAGCCCGCAGCTTGGGCTTCATCTTTGACACGCACCTCTCTTTTAAACCTTATATTGACTCTGTGGCCAAATCCTGCCGATTTCCTCTCCACAATATTGCCCGCATCCGCCCCTTTCTCTCTATCTCCTCGGCCAAAATCCTTGTTCATGCCATGGTTATCTCTCGCCGCAACTACTGCAACCTCCTCCTTGCTGGCCTCCCTCGCTCTCACCTGTCCCCCCTTGTCGCAATCCAAAACTCCGCCACCAAGGTCATTCTCTCTGCCCGTCGCTTCAACCATGTGTCTCTCCTCCTCTCCCTTCACTGGCTCCCCCTTCGTGAACGTATCCTGTTTAAACTCCTGGTTTTCACGTTCAAATCGCTCCACGACCAAGCTCCCCCTTATCTCTCGGACCTAATTTCCCTACGCACTCCTGCACGCGCTCTCCGCTCTTCCTCTGTCCCCTCCCTCACTCTCCCTCGTTTCTCCTGCTCGCCTAACCGCCTTCGACCCTTCTCCCTCGCTGCCCCCCATGCCTGGAACTCCCTCCCTGCCCACATCCGCCTTGCCTCCTCCCTCCGCTCCTTCAAATCCCTCCTCAAGACCCACCTTTTCCTTGCTGCCTTTCCCAATGCCTGCTAGTCTTTCCCCGTACACTTACTGTCGGCCCTCCTCTGCTGACTGCTGCTACCAACCTCTTTGTAACCAAGCCAAGCATACGCACCTGAGACTTCGCATCCGCTTGAATGTTTGTTTGTCTTCTGCCCTGTCTCTCCCACTGTCCCCTCTCCCTGTCTCCCCTCCCTTTGTCTTTTAGATTGTAAGCCACAGGCAGGGACCGCGTCTAATTCTATGTTCTGTACAGCACCATGCCACATGACTGGCGCTATATAAATGTTTATAATAAATAATAATAATAATAATAATAAAGTCCCATCCACCCCCCAGGGTCTGCAGATGGGGTGATAGCTGAACATATGCGCCATGAATTTAGGGTAAAAAGAAGTTGCAGGATTGTTGTAAACAACCCACTACCGAGCATTATAAATCAAGGAACCATAGTAAGGTATGGAAATGCAGTTATTTGTGTCCAAACATCTTAATTGGTGCCCTGAAGTGATGCTGTGTAATAGCCAGATATACAGAGTAGACAGCCTTATACTGTTACATCAAAACACATTCCAATTTTCCCCTATTTTATTCCTCATTTTGTCAAAGCTAAGGTTTTTTGTTTTATATAACCTTATGTTTGTGTACTTTCATACGTTTCATGATTTCATGTACTTTCATGCATTAACATGATTGAATTATTTGAACTTTTACAGAATTTCAAGAGTTTTCCATCTCTTTCTTTAATTGTTTTTCTTTTGAAGTGATTCTGCACAAGAGGTGCAAATAAGGATTTGGAATTATATATGAATGAGGAACTAAGCTATTTTCAAGGATAATTTTTGCTCTGGTTTGTGACACACCATTACGCATGACAGGGAGAGGGAAAGTTGGAACTGCTGGTTGGAGGGTATTGCCTCCAACAAAGCCCTGCACTGAAGAGCTGCATTGGGCTTTGCCTTTCTATTTCTTCAGGTTAGTCCAATAAAAGTAACCACTAACATAATCTTTTCTGGATTGACATTCTTGCTAACAAAGGAGCAAGGTTGCAACACAGGAAATGAATAAGTATATTTATAAATATAAAAATAAAATCTAGCTAGTTGTGAAGTGGCAGATGGTTGATTTTCAACAATTAAGACACATTTTTAAAGATAAAAGACTTTCTAGCTTGCTTGGAAAAGAAATACTATGGTTACTAATTTCAGAGCAGTGTGTCGAGAGCGGGTAGATCAGTGCTGATCCTAATTTGCAACGTTCCTTCTATAAACGTAGGTGAGTGGGAAGTACACAAGAATCAATATTACATGGATGTGGGGACATGACTTTATGATTCCCTCCCACCCACAGCTGTATCATTCCATCTACTCATTGTCCGGCAGCAGGCCATCAAGCCCCAAATTATGGTATTGAGGTGTTTTTTCCTGCTGATTATTCATGGCCAGGGCATGTATTTTACAGATCAGAAGAATGACATTTTGTCACCCTTAGGCAATTTGAGATATAACCCATTACATTTTCATATTTCCCCCCTCATATTTATAGCTATCCACAGGATTCTGATTTGATAACTCTGAATATTTTATTATGACTTACATTAGGACCTCAAAAATAGTACCGTAGTCTTACACCCTCAATCTTCCTACAGGTCCAAGTGGTATTTACAACCCCTACAATTAAAAAAAAGTTATACAAAAAAACAACTTTAACATTGTTTAACTAGTTGGAGCTATTATAGAATGCATTGTCTTTGGAACAGATGACCAAGAAACCAATGAGGACATTCAAATGCAGTTAGGTCAATAAAACTACCTTGAAGCAAAAATAGCAATACTGTTGTTCAACTGTCAGTTTGTTTTAATGCCCCCAAGTTCAATTTGTTTCTGATCTTATACATGAATCTCGTATGAGACTGTCAGGGTTTTCATTGTCTTTATCTGCTGTAGCTGTATACGTGAGCTCGTTGCAGCAGCTGCTAGAATGGCATGAGCAGAACATCGTTCATGGTAACTTTGCATAACTGCAGCCAGATCTGTTAGTTCAGCAAGGTGTGTCACTTTTGCATGAGCACCTGACCAACTTCATTTTGCTGCCAGGGCTGCGAGGTTACATGCACGAATAGTGGAGACTCGTATGGTAAATGATTAGGCCCTTTTTGATTAGCTCAGCTATTACTGTAAATAAATTATAAATGAAGTACTGTATCTTATATTTGTATTCTGGGATAGTGATCTATTGTCTCATTTACTTCATTCATTGCTTCACTGTATTGTTTTTATACTTAATAATAATAATAATAATAATATTTGTAATATATATGTTTTGTTTGTGCATTTCTCATGGCTGAAGCCAGTACAATAAACCGATGACGATGACCAATTTCAGAACTTCTGGAGGTGCTAGTGGTACATGATCAAGTACTGCTACAGGCAGTAGGCATTTGGAAACCACATCTTTATAATAACCACACTGCAACAGGTCCATTGCAGGGTAATTAGGTTTGAGAGCACTTTTCCACACAGAGGTTTGGAAATGGGCACGTTTCACATTTTCTTGGAAGGATTCATCTGTTGGTGGTAATGAACAAAGCTTAGGCATTTGAGAATAATTTCTTCCCATTTTAGATGCTCACACCCTTAAATGAGCCTCTGTAATAGCCTTGCATTTAGCCTGGCCATAACAAGCTGTCATGAACTGTGATGCCTGCTGAATGATAGCAGGTAAATCTGCAGTGGGGTCACTTAACAATGAGAGGGAATGACCCCCTCTTAATGCTTTCACTACTTTCCCTTTACCTGAACCAAAACATGGGGCTTTAGTGTCACATCCGCTCAATGCATGTGCTGCTAGAATATCTGGTATGATGGCTTCATGATTAGATACAGAGGCACCAATATCTATCATAGTTCTGTCCTGAATAGGTGACGCAATAAAAACTTGCACCTCAATATTCCACAGGAAGTGGTAATGCAATAGTAGCAGGAAGACATCAGGATCATCTGACAGTACAGTTGCTTGTGCGAGCCTATCTGCAGCTGCACTGATTGCTTGTTAGACAATGATGACGTCCGCTTCTTCGTGAGTGGTTGCTATGTCCCACCTCTTGATCACAGTATTGCCATGAACTTCATGTGGAGCATCATCCTCTCCTGTGATGACAAGCCTGTGTTTCTGGGTATGCCCCCATTGCAATTCCGTGTCATTTAGGAGGTCATGACAGATCATGGTTATCAGCTGTTTTTTTGTTTTCTGTTACTGTAAGAACTGCTTTCTGAAATGGTAATGTTGTTGACGTGTCATTTGATGAATTCTACTGGCACTTGTGGTTCTACCCTGCCCCATGATATCCTTTGTGCTATATTCCTTGTAGTAGTCAAACACCAAACAAACATCACCAATTGCCAACTTTCTCAGTATTACTGTTTTGAAACCTGAAACATAGTCTTGCACTGTGTCCCATTCTGGCCAATGCATGACCCAAAGTAGAGCTGATCCATCAATAACTATGCTTGGTGAGCCCTTATGTGAATGAATAACTTTATTCAGCGTGGCAATACGCCATTGCTTTAAGATACTTAATACATAAAGAGCCCTTATGTCTACTTCGAGAAGAGACAAGTACCTGTATGATTTTCTGCAAGGTACATTTCGATTTGCACACTCGCATCTCTCCGGAGTCAGCAAACATCAATTTGGGAACCAGCACCAGCTGGATATCAACCAATGTTGTTGATATCAACTGCACAAAACCTTGCTTGTAGACCAATAACGTGAGAGTAAATCAAGGTTGTGCCAAAAACTTTACTTGAATAACTTTATTCACCAGCTGTGATATGTTGCTTTGTTGCTGCCATGGTAACAACCGTCTTGGTATTGTTTCATGTAAACCTCTTGGCTAGTCATCTTCAAACTCTTTCATTTGTTTGGATCCAATGGATACTGCCTCGTAAACACTGACTGTTGAAGGGGAGACCCTACCGGAAACAATGTTTACTATATTTTCTAGATGGGTGTCTAGTTTCATTGGATCGATCAAAAGTTGTAGTTTATGATTAATACCACCTCGGTCTTTGGCATCAGCTGCTATTCTGGATTTTATTTCTTCTTTGTGCTTTTCTTGTTTAATTTCTTCCTTTTGCTGGATGATGTTTGAGATGTCTTCTTCCAGTTGAGTGCAAATATGCAGATTTAATATTTATTTATTTATTATATAATTTTATACCTCGCCCCTTCTGCTAAGCAGCTCGGGGCAGTTTACAATTTAAAACAAAAACATAAAACATATAAAATACAAATATAAAACCACTTTAAGGTGGAAACCATAAAAATATAAACATAAAACAAAAACCCTCCCAACCTAGCCCTCAAAACCATCCCACCCAACCCGTCTCACTCGCCAAAAGCCTGACGGAACAGCCAGGTCTTACAAGATCATCTAAAAGAAGGGAGATCCGGGGCCAATCGTGCCTCCGCTGGGAGGGAGTTCCACAGCCTTGGTGCGGCCACCAAGAACACAGTCTCCATAGTAGCTTGGAATGGTATTTGGAGTGACGTGGATTAGACAATGTTCATGTGATATGGCCATGGCCGGGGGACTTCAAGAAAAGTGCCCCTGGTTGACCGGAGGGGCTGATTCAGAGCCCGTGGGGTGAGGCAGTCTCACAGGTAGATGGGGCCCAGGCCATGTAGGACTTTAAAGGTAAGCACTAACAACTTGAATAGGGCCCAGAAGACTATAGGCAACCAGTGCAGAGAATGGAGCACTGGTGTAATATGCCCCCAGCGGCCTGTCCCCATAAGGAGGTGGGCCACCGCATTCCGCTCTAGCTGCAGTCTCCAAAAGGTCACCGTGAGTAGTCCCACGTAGAGTGTGTTACAATAGTCAAGACTTGAGGCGATGAAAGCATGCATGATAGTGGCCAGGTCAGAGTCTGAGATGTATGGTTAGGTTAGGTTAATTTATTAAGGAACTGGCTTCCACCCTGCTCTAACACATCACAAATACAAAAAATGCATACAATACATAAAGGAGGCCGATGTCTTGCTCTTCTACTGAGCGATAGCGCGACCATACCAAGCCCCTGCATATGGTCAAAATACTAACACACAAAACTATACATGAATGGTCCTGCTCCTCTCAAGTCAATATCAATCATCCTATTGAGATGTATGGCTGAAGCCATCGCACCAGATGTAATTGGCAAAACACACTCCTTGCTACAGGCTCCCCTCCCCCCCAAACCTGGGGAACCAGCAGGTGGCAAACCCCATCAATGATGGGGAACACCACACCCACCGCCTTCCCCACTAACATCACCTCTGTCTTCTCGGGATTCAGCCTCAGTCAGCTCGCCCTCATCCAGTCCCCCACAGCTGCCAGACATGCCGATGTCTTTAGCATTTCTTGTCTCAGAGTAATTCCTACGATTCCCCCTGGCCATGACCAGATCACATGAACATTGTCTAATCCACGTCACTCCAAATACCATTCCAAAACCCAAGCATTTGTCGCATCACATAATCTCCTACAAGAAAATGCTGTAGCACACTGGCAGGCATTACTTCAACTGATCTTATGTAGAATAAACCATAACATGCATAATTTGTATGACCAGCAGTGTAGAAATACGGCATAATTCAATGAACCGCTTCAATATGCAAAGGTCAGTCATCCTCCTTCTCTGCCCTCACATACATCATCATGATGAAAACAGGTTTAATGAGAACATCAACCCAGAGCTTGGTGGTCTTACTTCTAAAGGCTAGTTTTTCAAGTTTGAGCATTAGTTCATCACCACTGGTAAGTGCACTTGAATAAAAAACACCCCTCACAATCACTTCTGCGACCATACAAAGAGCTCTGACATTTTGAGTGAATTTCTTTACTGTTAGCATCTTTGGCACACCAGAAAACCTCTCCCCCATGACCTCTGCCAAGCCACTTTGTACCATTAGTGTACCAGCTGACCCAACAAAGTTAATCAGATGATGCATGCCTCCCAAGTCTTAGCGCAACATTGGAGAATCTTTGTGGGTACTCCCACATGACATGTAGAGCAATTCTGTAAAGCTGTTGGTCACCTGTGACTACAGTCAACTCCTGACCAGCCATTTTACTCCACCAAAGAGGTCACCATTGTATCAGGTTTGGACAGGATTATGTCAATCAGTGGCTGATGTGTCATAGAGGTACTAGGTTTCAAGGCTGCACCACTTTCATGACATGCATGAGTACTGTAGCCATTGAATTCAGGGCACCAATGATTTGAAAGTATTTCTTTGATGAAGATGAAATCTCTCTCTTTAGCTTTCTTGGTGTAAACAACACGATTACTGTAAACAACAGTACTCTCAAAGGTGATGGTGATCTCAAAGCTGCATTTTTAGGGGTTTCCGAGGCCCATGATATCGCTTCTCGGCCTTTTGGCTAAGATCATGTGTTTCATACTTTATGTGTTGTGACATGTCTTCTTTTTTTATTCATTTGATTGTTGAGAGACTGTTTGATTCCACAGATTCAGCATCATATTTTTTGTTTTCAACACAAGTACAGCTAGTGAATGTGTGGATTGCTTTTCCACTCTGAAATGAAATTTTGGCATCAAAGTTGTCAGCTAAAACTTGAGTGAAACATGTTTCACTATCAGTTATGCCTGGTAATGCATATTTTTCTGAAGCAGAAAAAGCAGCTAAATTTTTAACCCTCAGTACTTCATAATGAGTACAAACCACCGGAAAGTTGTGCATTAAGCTTGCCATCTCTTTAGAATGCATCTTTATGCCAAACCCAATCTGCAAATCTGTAGGTGTGTTAGACAAGGTGCCAGTAACCATGTTACCCATCAGTAGGGTCATCAGCATGGTTCCTAGTTTTTCATTTAGCACAGAAAAACAGAGCAAAACATGGCATTTCTATTTTATGAGAGAAAATGCAGAATTTCTGTTGTATTTATTTATTTATTCTAAAATTTATGCCGCCCCCTCCTGCCTCAGGCATCTTGGGGCGGCTCACAGCCTAACCCAACCCAACCCACCCACCCAATCTCCCTTGGGAAAGGCCAAGCGGAACAGCCAGGTCTTACACTGCCTACGGAAAGAAGGGAGGTTGGTAATCAAGCAGACCTCCAATGGGAGGGAGTTCCACAGCTGCGGCACAGCCACAGAGAACGCATTCCTCATGGTGGACACCCGGGAAACCCAGGGGACCCCGAGGAGGGTGCCCCTGGCCGACCGCAGGTGAGGCGGTCCTGCAGGTAGGTGGTCCCGCAGGTGAAGCAGTCCTGCAGGTAGGTGGGGTCCAACCGTTTAGGGCTAAGATCAGCACCAA
>QEPC01011684.1:2866418-2896090 GCA_003113815.1 Sphenodon punctatus
TGCCAGTGTTTTGGGTTTATTAATTATTTATTTTAAGCTTGATGTGCATGTAGACTGTGTTTTCTTCCATCCGATGTTAACCCTAGGAACTCCTTGCTGCTGGGTTATGCCATGTCACTGGCTTAGCGTCCCCCTGGCTCCGCCTACCATCCCCCTGGCTCCGCCCCTAGGCCCGCCGGTCTTACTGCTCCAGTGCCCCTCCAACATCAAAACCCACCAGCCGCCCCTGCAAAACATATGGTCAGAGCCTCTGCACAAGATGTAGCTGGCGAAAGGCTCTCTTCGCCACTGCCTCTACCTGGCAATCCAGCTGAAGGCTGGGGTCCAAAAGGACTCCCAAGCTCTGGACCCAGGGAGCCAGCAGGGGGTAGACCCCCTCAACAAGGGGAGCCATCACCCCCGCCGCCCGACCCACCAACATCACCTCCATCTCGTTGGGATTCAGCCTCAGTCCGCTCCGCCGCATCCAGTCAGTCACTGCCTCCAGGCACTGGGAAAGCACCGAGACTGCAGGGCCTGGGTCAGCTGAAAATGAGAGGTATAGCTGGGTGTCATCAGCATATTGGTGGCAACGCACACCAAACCTCCCCCAGGGGTTGCATATAGATGTTAAACAATAATGGAGACAAAACAGAACCTTGCAGTACGCTGCAAGAGAGGTCCCAAGGGCTAGATGTTTTGGCCCCCAACACCAACCACTGGCTCCTTCTTGGGAGGAACAAGCAGAACCATCCAAGGACCATCCCGTACACACACACACACACACACACACACACACCAGGGACCGCAATTGTCTCAGCAATAACCCGTGGTCCACTGTATCAAAAGCAGCCGAGAGATCTAACAGGACGAGTAGTGTTGAATGCCCTGAATCCATCTCTTGGTGGAGGTCATCCACCAAGGCCACCAACGCAGTCTCGGTGCCATACCCTGGGTGAAACCCCGACTGAAAGAGACCTAGAAAACTGATACCATCCAGGTGACCCCAGAGCTGCTGTGCCACAACCCATTCAATAACCTTCCCTAAAAAGGGAAAGTTAGAGACAGGCCGATAACTGGCCTGTGCATCAACGTCCAAATATGGTTTCTTTAACAGGGGCTGCATCACCGCCTCCTTGATGCAGTCCAGCACCCTACCCTCCCGAAGGGAGGCGCTGATCACCCCCGCCAGCACTGGCCCCAGGGTCTCCATGGAGGCTTTCACCAACCAGGACGGGCATGGATCTAATTCACAAAAGGTGGCCCTAACAGATCCCAGGACACCCATGGCATCAGTCGGCGTCACTTCCTGAAACTTATCCCACAAAGATGGACCAGACGGGGCATCCATAATGCCAAGCTCTCCTTCCTCTGTATCAATCCTGAGTCCGAAATCATGCTGAATCCAAGCAATCTTCTCTGTAAAGTAGGTGACAAACTCCTCACAGCGGGCCTGGGATATCTCCCCCTCCATGCACAGGGAGGCCGGACTGACCAGCCCCCTCACCACCCAGAAGAGCTCCGCTGGGCGTGACTTTGTAGCAACTATGAGGGCGGCAAAGAATTCCTTCTTTGCTACCCTCACGGCCACAGCATAGGACCGCAAATGGGCCTGATGCTGTAGTCAATCTGATTGAGCGCGAGAATGACGCCAGCATCGCTCTAACCGCTGTCCCTCCCGCTTCATACACTGCAGCTCCTCAGTAAACCAAGGAGCCCTACAATGATGAAGCGGTGGCAGCAGACGCCTCGGAGCCACCCGGTCGATGGCCCCCTCCAGCAAGATGTTCCATTCTTGGACGACTCCGAGATCATATGTCGAGCAGCCATCAATGTCCAAGGACACCTCCCCTAGTGTGTCTTGGAACCGTTGCTGTTCCATCAGCCTCTGGGGGTGTACCACACTTAGTGTTTATGTGGTTGTAGTGTTAGTGTTTTATGTGTTAGTGTTAGCGTTTTATGTGGCTGTACCCAGAGTTTACTTTGTGGGCAGCTATATGATTTGTCAGTTTCCACATGCTGCATAGTTGGATTCAGTTCTTAAAAACCTGTATTGAAAACAGTGCACCCTTTTCCCCCTGTTATTTCATTCCTAAAACAAATGCTTTGTCAAAATTTTCCTATCTTCAAAAAGGTACAGAATTGTCTTTTATTCACTTTTCTAACATCTTTTAAAAGTCTTGATACACTTAGTTTTCATCTATGCTGTATTTAAGCTGAGCTCAACATAGGTTGGTGTAGGGGGAAGATGGCCTTAGGATACTTTTTCACTCCCTTGATGATCCTAGGCTGTCTCATGAATAGACAAAATGGCTTGTCTCATTGTTTAGGACAGCCTATCGGTGGCTCTGAGTAGTTACACTGGCTACAGTGCTCCTATAGAAAGACCTTTACATCCTGGGGTGGGGAAGGGTACATGAACTGCATGTCCAGATAGAGGAGATTCTCCACTGAGGCTGTGGGACCTGCTGGATACCTAGCCACCTGCATTCGCTCATTGGGATGAGAGCTGAGAGAAGGCAGGGGATTTGCATCTAGGTTCAGGACCAGATAACCTCCCGAAAAGGGAGTGCCAAATGTAGTGTTGCCAGATGTCTCTTCTTTTAAGGGATTATCTCTTATTTCAAAGCCCCAGTGCTCCATAGGACATAAAGGACATCCCTTATTTCAGAATTCTGCAGCTCCACAGTGTCACTTACTTTTGAAATTTTGATCTGGCAACCCTAGCCAAATGCTATCTACACTGCCAATGATGCGCAACATGTGTAATGTGGATTAGGCTGCAGGCACTACTGGGAAGAGCGATCTATATTTCAGAATTCTAATCAAATATCATCACTTATAATTCCCACATGAATCACCACCAATGTATACATTAAGGATTCTTATTTCCCATTCCTCTCTCTCCTTCTGCTCCTTTTATTCCATTTATACCAGTTGGTGGCTAGAGTACATAAATGAGAATGAAGACCTGGGATATGCTCAGGAACTCATGTTCACTACATTTTCCACATTGGTAGGAATGGGGGAAATGTAGCAAACATAGGGTCCCTGGGTATGTTTCCTATTCTACCTCTGATTTGCTGTATGACCTCAGACAAGCCGTTTAGCTTCATTTTCTCCATGTAAAATGAGGATACTCATATTGTCCATCTTTGCAAAGTACTTTGAAAGCTATGAATAAAAGTCTTGTGGGGAATGAGTTTGGAATGAAAAGAAAAATTGGAACAAAAAAATTTCAAAACTTTCATGGAAAAAAAAATATATCAGCCCTCTCTACTAGACTCCCAATCTGCTGAGCACTCAGTACTCTGAAGGATTAGGACAAAAAAAAATGGAATACACAGGATACCATAAAATCTTAACAAATATAATGTGTATCACATAGATCAAATAATACACTGCAACTTAGGCTGCTTTTACACGAGCTCCGTCCGCTTGCGCCTATAATCACGCGGCCTGTAAAAGTGCTACCGGCAGTATTTAGATGTGCCTAGATGCGCTGTAGACACACTTTATTTCCAGTCACAAAGTATTTAATTTGCGCTCTTAAAGAACGTGTGACTGGAAATACGGCGCATCTAAGCCCACAGCAGTTTTACAGGGTGCATTATTCCAGGTGCGAGTGGGTGGCGCTCATCTAAAAGCAGCCATAGTTTTCAAACCCTAGATACAAAGAGAAGTTAAAGGAGAAAAATTGCCAAGGAATATGTATATGCATCTTCTACCTGGAGAAAAGGTAAACCAAAGGACCTTAAAATAAAGACAATAACTTGTGTCAAGCTGTAAAAAATACAAATTATGTAAGTATATATATGTAATTAAGATTAATGCTGATAAATTAAACTGTTTTAACATAAAAAAGAAAAAAACAATGAAAATGCCTGCAGATTAAAAGCAGACGAAAAAGAAGTCAGAAGGTCCATATGCAGAAAAACTTGGTTGATAGGAAAAACTTGCAGGAAGAAAACAATTCCCGCTAATAAATAAAGATAAGTCTTAACTGCAAAACTGAGTTTAAAACTGATAAATTGAACTATTCTGATGTAAAAAAAAGAAAAAACCAATAAAAATATCTGCAGATGACAAGCAGAAGACAAAAGGGTTCAAAAAGGACACATGCAGCAATTATAACACTGTCACTGATATTTCAATAATTCCCTGGCTTTTGCATGCGTATACTGAGACAATTGTTTACTGTAAGTTCTTAGAAATGCAAAACACCATTTTCAAGATAGCTTCTTTTTTTAATATTGGTTGTATACACTATATAAACTATTAACATACCTTTAGAAGAGACTTTTCTTAATTCTTTGTTTGAAGTACTAGTTTCTATGCCTTTATATTTATCTTTATGTACATGTACAGACATATACTTAGAAAATGAATGTTTTTTTGATCTTATTTCAGATTTGTCTTTGTCAAGGTTGTCCCTGAAGATCTTTGATCGAACCATGTTGGACATGGCCACTGTTAAACATGGACTGTATTAATAAACTTCTCTTTGTATCTAGGGTTTGAAAACTATGTTGGAGTATATTATTTGACATTTGATCTATGTGACACCCATATATCATTTATGATTTTAAGGTAGCCTATAAAATGCAGTCCGTGGAACTGAGAAAAACCTGTTTGCACCTTGGCTCTCAATTTTTGTATTAAGATTTAAGTTTGCAGACAATTTTCTAGTGACAGTTATACATGTAAGTATGGATAATCCCTAAACAAAACATGTACATATATTGACTGACTCCCAGTCACCAAAATTTAACAGCTACTGCATGAACATCTCCAGAAGTTTGTTGTTTTTTCCCCCTTGAGAGGACATCAAAAAATATAACAAATTATAGTCCGCTTTAAGGCTGGCCAAAAAGAGCAAAGTCTTTTTCACAAAATAATTCAAGAAATTTAAAACTGCATTTAGAAATATTCAAATCCAAAAAAATTACATTTCAATTTTTCCAACAGTTTTATCTTCGTGAAAATTTTAAATTCCTGAAATGGTAAATATTTAAATTTTTGATGGAAGTTACATGAAAAATTCACTATTTAATTCTGAACCAGCTGTACTTCCAATATCCATCCTTGTGACACAACCCTGTTGCGAGCAGGCATTTCTGCATTCCTTGCTAGAACACTAATTATTAGGGCTGCAACCCAATTAGAAATTTTAGTAGATTCTTCGATTAACCCTTTTTGCCAATTAATTCATCAATTAATTTATTACAGTTTGCATAAATTTATATATATTTGCATCCCTTTTCATAGATTTGTCTAACTTGCATGCGATGGATGAACTTGCCTTCTGCTGGAACCCCTTGAGCTATGGACTCAGAACTATGGACTGTCAGAAGGTCCTGGCAGCTAACCAATTAACTGGGGGACAAATTTTAGCCGGTTTTAGACAGATAAACAGATTAATTGGTTTGATTAATCAATTAATGGTTGCAGCCCTACTAATTAGTATGTATTCCCCCCACCACCCACCCCTGTAGTGAAGTGCTAGGCTAAATAGATGCAGGAGCATTACCAGTGAGTCAGAGCGCTTCAATATGTGCTTACCTGGGGATGGC
This sequence comes from Sphenodon punctatus, assembly GCA_003113815.1. Taxonomy (NCBI): domain Eukaryota; kingdom Metazoa; phylum Chordata; class Lepidosauria; order Sphenodontia; family Sphenodontidae; genus Sphenodon; species Sphenodon punctatus. The sequence goes on from QEPC01011684.1 coordinate 2,871,971, forward strand.
TCCTTAAGAGTTAACCCAGTGCTCAGGTAGCATAGGAGATCATGTGACCAGCTTGGGTGGGTCACATGACCTGGCTGGGACTATGTAGAAAGGGTTAGCCCAGCCAAGCTGAGGGTTAGGTTGAAGACAGTAGAGTGAGGACCTACATAGCCAGCTGGAGCCACCATGCTGGGGAGGCTGGAGGAAACCCTGACCACACCCAAGAAGGGAAAAGGGGTTCAGAAAGGTCTTGGAGGGCAGGGTTATAGGCCAGGAGAGGCCTTAGCAACCCCCCAGGGCTTCTAGAGTGGGATAGCAAGCCATCCGGGCACCCCTAGCTGAAGGTGGAGCATCCCTTTGGCTTGATGGGCTGGAACAGCTGGTAGCACACCTTAAGCGAGGGGGCAGCCCAGCCAAGGAGGCTCAAACAGTGTATACCAGCTGAGGCTCAGAGTGGGAAGGTAAGCCTGATGATGAGGCTGGAGAGTTCCACCTGCATGCCTTCGAAGCTTGACCAAAGGTGGGGCCTAGCAAGAGAGAGCAATCCCAAGATGAGACAGGGGACGGTAGCCAGCCAAGTTCCCACAAATGGAGGCAACAGGGCAGACCCAGACAGAGACAACAAGCCTAGCAATGTTATGCACAGCTGGGTGTACATCCCAACCCCAAAGTAGAGGTCAGGCGAATGTCATCTACCGCCTAAAGAGCCAGAAGGCGATTACCCAGGGCAGCAGGGGCCCAAGGGTCAGGAGTCAAGCTGAAATGGGACTAGGCCGGGATTCCCTATATTGGAGGAATGCAGCATAGATGATCCTGAGCTACAGGTTGGTGGCTGTGTCTTAAGGAGGAATGCTGGGTTGCAGGGGAGCAATCAAGCTGGTGACCACATTACAACACCCACCTCCGTGCTCAGTGGAAGGGCATGGTGGTAGTGTTTAGGAGACTCCAGTGGGAGGTGGTGAATCCCTGGGACATAATGCCAGAAAGGGAGAAGGTGTGGAAGTGCCGACATACCACCTCCAAGAGTGAAGCCAAGAGGGTGACGTACCACTGGAAAGGGAGACGACGTTGAGGCAGTTACGTACCACCTCCAAGGTTGAAGCCAGAGGCTCATCATCAGCAACCCAGTTGGAGAACCCCACTGGAAGAAGGTGGGGCATGGACAGTGTAAGAGCTCCAGCCCACGGCAGGACAATCTCACTCCAGGAACTAATTCCCCAACAACGATAACATCAATGTTGAATAACACCTGTGACCGGTGCTGGAGGGGCATGGACAGTGTAAGAGCTCAAGGGGTGGAGGCCCAGGGCAGGACAATCCCTCACCGGGAGCTAATTCCTCAACGACAATAACATCAATGCCAAGTAACACCTCTGACTGGTGCTGTAGGTGTCCCACAGCGAAGAGGTGAAGAAAGCAGTGAGCGCTACAATGAAGAGAAGACCTACCCCCACCAAGAGAGAGTAAAGAGCAGCCAATCGAATAGTAAAATCTGTGTAGTAAAAATTGTATTTGTTAGCCACCTGGGCTTTAACAATCATACATCAAAATAAAAGAAATCAAGCTATTAAAACCAGGCTATATCAACAAACAATATAAATACATCAAGACCAAATACAATGAAATACAAACAGGTATAAATAAGATAAACCCCTAACTACAATCAAATTAACCTCATTCATTTATCTAGCTTGAACAGCAACACCCGCAAGCAGAAGGTAGTTACCACTTTGGAAGGTAAACCATTTGCTTCCAGAAGTAAGCTCAGTCGGAGCTTATCGCACAACCCCAAAGGTTGGCTGGCAATAGAGGGAAAGACATATTTCTCCCTCAGCTCAGAATAAGCTGGGCAATACAAGATAATATGATCTATCGTCTCCTGGATACCTCTCTCGCAAGAAACACAAACTCTCTCCTGGTGAGGAATATTCTTGTATCTTCCTGATATCATTGCAGAGGGAAAAGCATAAAACCTCATTAGTACAAAGGCCCTTCTCAAAGGCCAAGACTCCCAGTTCATTAAATAAGTCACAGGCGCTTTTTTAATGGAATACTCTGGCACACCATGAAGGGAGGCCAACGCTGTAGATTCTGATTGTAGGGTCTGATTGTTGATTCTCTGGGTGATTGAGCGACCCGCCCCCTTCTTGCCTAATGGGGACAAAATATCTCTAGATAGACCCAGTTTGGCAATTTCCAGATCCACCCTACTACTCCACATGTCCTTTAGGTAGTTTTGACGGTAGTAGGCCAATAAAGAGTCAGGGGCCGGCAGAAACAATTCCACCTTTAGCCATTATTTCAAAATCCCAGTCAGGGATAATGTCCTGACTGGGGTCATACACAGTTCTGCCCTAAGCAACACTTGGGGGACTGATTTTGGAACATCCAAAATTGACCGCATAAATAAATTTTGTGGGGGTTCAAGACTGTCCAAAGCAGAAAAACCCCACACTGCCACTGCGTAGAGTAACTGGGGAAGAGCTTTAGCCCTAAAAAGAGCCAAGGCCGGGCTCACCAACCTCCCACCTTGTGTATGGAAAAACTAATAATTGTACGCACCAGTTTCCTGGCCTGCTCTTTAATTGCTGCAAAATGGGGAGCCCAACTACCTGAATTAGAGAAAACTACTCCCAGGTATTTAAAGGACTTCACCTGCTCCAGGGGTTGGTCGTCCATTTGCCAACAGTATTGACGCCGTGGCTTGCCTATAACCAGGACCTTAGTCTTGGAATCATTAATGGCGAAATTCTCTCCCTTACAGTAAGATTCAAACCTAGTCATACTAGTCGCAGGCCCACCTGTGTTAATGAAAGTATGACAGTATTGTCTGCGTACAACAATAAAGATAACCGTCGCTTACCCAGCATGGGGGCGTGGTTATCTGACATCTCCATAAAGGAAATTAAGTTGTTTACGTAGATATTAAAAAGGGTTGGGGCCAAAATACAACGTTGGCGAACTCCCCTCTCTACTGGGACATCTCTAGTACAAGGGCAGAAAGGGGCAGGGCGAACTTGTAAGGAATTGTTGATATGCAAAAGAATCACCAAATACAATAGGTGGCCGTTTGTGAGTGGTGCTAGTTCTGAAAGGAAACCTGTGAGTGGTGCTAGTTCTGAAAGGACATACGGTCAGGCTAGGCCATCATGCACTACACCCTCCAGTATATGCCATCTTTTTGTAACTGTAGCACTAGACACTTTGTGTATACAACATAAATTGGGACACTAAAGCAGTGCTAGATCCAGGAAAGTTGGAACCCTGTACAAAATGGCCATGTAGGTCCCTTTCTAACATAGGAATATTTGACAAGCATACATTACAAAATCCATTCACCCATTATGTGGTTTTAGAGACTCAAGATTTTATACATTAAATAAATAAATAAATTACAAAAATAAAATAGAACATCCTCTCCGGGCTTCTTGTTTCACAGGTACAGTTTTACACATAAGCTGTTATTTCTAGTTTATTCATGGGCCCTCTTGTGTTGGGTGGGCCCTCCTGAATTGCAGTGGACTTTCCACACAATGGAGCTCCCTGCATTTTAGGTTCTATGGGCCTGTATTTTATGCCAGAGCTTCTCACCCTCTTGTTGTAATTTCACATTTATTCATGGACCCCATGTATTGGAGGTCTGCACTATTCTGGATCCAGTCCTACACTTAAAGGGATATTGAATTTTTCAGACTCCTTTGCATTACACCTTGGCTCACCATCTGCCATCCTGAAACCACTTGCAAGTAGTCCCATTGACTTCAAGTAGTTTTAGTACAGCAGCCAAAGGTAGCAGTTTTGGTGATTTATTCTGGCAATGCTTCCTCTTAAATAAATGGGAGCCCCCTGTTTCCGTAAAGGTGGTGGGATGAAATTGACTTATCTAGTTAATAGTGTTTCATAAGAAAATGGTTAATAGACCAAGAAGCTGTAAAATCAGTATGATATAACCATCAAATCAGTTATCAAGTATGACACAAACTCTTACCTGTTCTCAGCATCAGCACTGCATTTTGGAGACATCAACTCAAAGGACTTGGTAAACTTCACTACCTGTCATGTAACAAAAAAATAATAATAATTCCACCTTATGGTTTTTAATTAATTTGGTTTTTAAAAATCTGTATATATATCTAGCAGCAATGCAATGTTCTTGAATTTGGTTTTGATATTTTAAACATGTGATCTTAGACAAATGTTCTGTAATCTGTATACTTGTTTTAACATTTAACACAATTCCTAAACTATCCAAATTCCAAGTTCAACACCACCGCCAAATCCCTTTGAAGACTGTGGCCACATTTTAAGAATCCCCTTCTGTCTGACTCTGTACTATAGCCCCCAAATTGGTCGGCCTGGAGGCTGATGTCATGCTGCAGCTGGGCAAACTGTGCTTGGACCTGCCCCCAAAGGCTTGTATTTGCTGGCTGGTGCTTGGGGCGGGCCTAGGAAAAGTGCTTTTGGACCCACCCCCACTCCCAGTCTTGCATTTGCTGTTTTTGTGTGCTGGACAGTCCTGCTAGCTGCTGTGCTGGACCTGGAAGTTGGTGCAGAGAGGCTGCATGGGGGGGCTAGATCACCTCACTAAGTAATCCAGTGGGGTGTGGGGTGCTAGAGATCCAGGGGCCATGGTGGCTGAAGCTGGGGCTGAGGGCTGTGTGACTGAGCCTCCCAGCTGCTGGAGTGCTCAGCGGGAGGGGGGTGTTTGACCAGTCACATGGGCCCCGCGCTGTGAGTCTGCTGTGAGTCTGCCACCTGTTTGCCAGCTTCTCTATCTGCCTCTGTAACAGGGGGGTGAGGGCCACCTGGCTTGGCAGAAATGCTGTTGGTCTTGGCAGCTGAGGGGGGTGTTGACCAACCTTCATGTGGGTCCCTGCGCTGCTCTGGTGCCTGTTTGCCGGGGGGAGGAGGAGTTTGACCAGCCTCTCCGTGGGTCCCCGTGCTGCTCTACTGCCTGCTTGTCGGCTTCCCCACCTAGCTCGGTGGCTTGGGGGGTGGGGGGGGAGTTTGGCCAGCCTCCACATGTACCCTTGCTGTTCTGCCACCTACTTGCCGGCTTCCCCACCTAGCTTGGCAGCTGGGGGGGGGGGGTAACTAGATCCAGGGAAACCGGGCTGAGGGCTGTCATCAGAGCACCTGGGGGAGGGGCAGTTGACCAGCCTCTACATGGGTCCATGCACCACCTTTGCTGCCTGCTTGCCGGCTTCCCTGCCACGTTCAGCAGCTGGGGCAGAAACTCTCTTCCGCTTTCATGGAGGAGTTATATTATCAAACTGGAATTATGCAATGATCAGTCTCCTGCCCTGATCCTAGGCAGTGATTGGTTTGGCTGGACCCTAGGCAAAAATTTACAATGGGTCCTTACATATTATTAGCAGATATGCTAGTATCTTACACCTGGATACCTTCATATTTGACTTGCCAGTTTGAAAATGTGCTTGTTTAGAAGCATCCTAACCAAAGTTTCACCAAAATAAATAAAAATCTATGTTCTCTCTTTTTCAATATTATCTTTAATAGCAACTGCAGGGGTAGAGCCCCTTCAGCCACAGGGTCCTAGGCAGTCACCTCTGTATAAAAGCAAGGGTGGGGAACCACAGGCCCAGGGACCAAATATGGCCATAGCTAGTTTTCATTTGGCTTCATTCAAGTTCCTAGAGTTCCCCCTGGATCCAGTTCTCACCCCCAACCACTAAAAAACTGAGCTTGGGGTAAAGAAGGAAAGAGGAGGGGGTGGCCACAAGGAAAGGGGACAGATCCATGGAATAGATCCATGACCTAGACCCTCCTCCTCCTGAGTGCACCCATTAAGCATCCCTGCTGCCCTCAACTCCTATTGGCCCTTGGAGCTTGTACTAATTTTCCCAGGTAGCCCTGGGAGGGAAAAGGTTCCCAAACCCTAGCCTAAAGCCACATCTGATCTTCAGAGTTATGAAGCAGTCTTGTGAGATCTCATTCTCCTCCCATCACACATTTACGCCAACTGAACTTCACTGAGGTTATGCGTGTTTCACTGGAGTAAGGGAAAGGAGAATGAGGTTCATTCGCTTTAATGGGAGATAAGAGTGTTCAGTATCTTGCAGGATGAGACCTTCAACAATTAAGTCACATGCCTAATAACGCCATTCCTATTCAGTGTATAACTTGTTCATTATTAATTGCCATTTTGTCCGAGAGCACCTCTTGAGATTTCACCTTTGTGTCTGTGCTTATCTTGAGGACTTTCAGAATGCCATTGTTAAGGAGTGCATCTGCCTTAATGCACCAGGGTACTGTATTATTCATTCCAAAAACACAGTGCATTTAAGTTGTTCACTTTGCTCTGAAAACATGGTTAGAAAATACTGCACAAATCATGGGCATGACTCCCAACTCTGCCAGTTGTGATGAGAAAGGACTGCTGCATGATCCTTTATCTCAGAGGGGCTCTGTCTGCCACAATATACTAGTGGTAAAATGGTGAAAGATGGAAACGGGGTGATCTCCCCCAGCCAGTGGTGTGGGTCATCCATCTCTAGCAAAGTCAATAGCATACCTTCCAGGCAAGTCACTATCTCCTTGCCTCAGTTGCCTATCTATAAAATGGGCATTATAATGACCACACAGGGTTTAGAAAATTATAATGACCACACATGACCATACAGCAAGGTTATTTTTTTAAGTCTGCCTTGATTATTATCTATTCAGCTATTAAGAAAAGTGCTCTCTAGTAGAGGGTGAAGTCACTATGGTGCTAACTTGGCAGGGGTGGGGTGCGGGTGGGGCCTGCTCACCTGGATGGGGCTTTGCCAACTTTGGACTTTAGCCCCTCTATCCACATCACTTCTGGATCCACCCACTGCTAGTGTGATGCGAGCTGCCAGTCGGTGGTTTAAGTCATATCTCAAACCTTGTAACCAAGCCAAGAACATGCACCTGAGACCTCGCATCTTCGTGAATGTTACATCCATTCTCTCTCCCTCTGTTCCCTTCCTTTGTCTCTCCCTCTCCCCCTCACCCCTCTGTCTCTCAGATTGTAAATCCTAGGGCAGGGACCATGTCTATTCCATTACTTTGTAAAGCACCAGGTACATTGCTGGCACTATATAAATACTTGCTAATAATAATAATAATAATAATAATTAATAATAATCTATAAGAGTGGAGACAGTCAGTGCTGATGGATGGTTGTACATTGTCCCAAAAGACATGCAATGTGGCATTCTCCAAGGTTCTGTTTCTATTTCCCATGTTCTTCAATGCACATAAACCCTTCAGGGATGTCATGATTTAGTATGGGGTTGAGTATCATCAGTATGCTGATGATACATAATTCTGGGTGCTTTTAGACGAACCATAGCCTTGGTGCTGCTGCTTCTGCTTGCTTCACCCACGGACTCTTTCAGCCCCTTTGGTTGAGCATTATAACTCCTTTCACAAGGATAGCAATGTGTTTACTTTTGGGGGGCTTGAAAGGCTAACACCCCCTTACAAACCCAAGACACTGGCTTCAAGGGAAAGCTTTTGGATTCTGACATTAGATGCTATTGCACCACTGGGACTTAATGATCTATTAGATGCTATATTGCAATCGCATTCATTGGTGTTTTATTGACACAGAGTAGATAAGTGATTGCACTATGAGCTGATTGGTTAGGCAATTTGCTAATGGATAAGTTCCAGGTGGACTGTGTAAAAAGGTTAAAAGAGACGGCAGCTTTAACAGCATCTGCAAGCCACCAAGCACTGTGATAACAGCATCCTTAGAGCGTCTGTTCCCCGAGGAGACCCTTGAGTTAGGCTTTGATGTTTTTTGCCACTTTATCAGGTTGGTGCTGCTGGCTATTTTACTTCCATTATCAATAGAATGTGGCAGTTAACATTTTGCTTACTCTTTTTGCTTTTTTTTTTGTTTCTCTACACATACCCTCGCTGGAGACAATTATAGTTTTCCTGTTTGTTGTTTAGAGCAGGAAAACTTTTGTTTCCACACTGATGCCAGAAGCTAGGTGAGTTGAGACTTTTAAGTTACACCATATAAGTCCACAAATGGTGAGAAATATTCAGCTTGGTCTCGCAGATCCTGGAGAGATGACTGGGTCTCATTCCCTTATAGTAATACAGCCTGTAGTTATAAGTTCCCATTTACCACCTGCCGCAAGCTGCAACAATAAGTCAGGAGTTTGCAGTATACTATCTTAGGTCTAAATTGGCAATCTACATAATATTAGTCCATAGTGGATTTATCATTTATTGCTCCCTTGTGTCTGAATGAACCAGCTACTAACTGGGATGCACATAATATAGTCATGCTGCGGGGTTACGTGGTTTGCCCCTTTGTTGTTATCAATATAGAGGTCTTTCATGAATTTCAGTTACAGAGAGAAGTGGTTGATTAATCGGGGATATCCGGATGCATGAAAGAAAATTTTCCAGCAAAAGCATACTGCAGAGATCGTATAAGACTTTAATTATACTTTGAAGAAGCTATGTTAACTAGCGAAACGTTGGACACATGATTGGACACATGATTATTGTTTGACTGCATATGTATGGAAATGACTTTTGTATAAGTTGTCCTTTGCGTTCTTTTCAGCTCTGACTGTACCAATATTATATACCCAGGGCAGTATTTATTGAGTTTGTTACACCTATACGCTTGATTGATATATATATAATTTTCATGCCTATTGTCTACTAATTAATTAATTACCTACCATTTTAGTAATGGGGTGTTGTTTATTACCTCCAATTGGAGGGGTTTGTTTCCACGTTGTTTTGTAGATCGAATCCACATCCAGCAGAACAAAGGAAATATTATTGACTACACTGCAAACTGTGGTGATATGTATTCTAGACATCACAGTCTTGTGAGCCCTCAGCACCCAGATAGACTCAAGCACAACTGCCTTCTGCAGTATGCAAAGTGATATGGTTAACAACAATAATAAATTACTATTATTTGTATTTTTAGTCATTCATCCTAATGGCAAGATGATCCCTGTGCTACCCAAAACAGAAAATAGTACTACAATATAATGAAAATCATGAATAACTATTAATCTGAAAATTAAAATGTCTATTTTTTTTAAAAAGGGTAGAATATATGAGCTGAACATATATATTTAGGATTTGACTTTGATTTCATTTACATTGGTGTAAATGAGGAATAAATTCAAAGACATCATTAGAAATATACAGGTGTAAAAGTGGTGTGAGATGAGAATCAGGTTAACCTCTTCCAAGGAAATGAAACAATGGCCTTTCAGTCCTTTGAACAGAAAATCCACTGATGATTCTCTCTCCAATAATCAATTTGACCTGTCAAATTAGCCCTAAAATAAAATAATCAATTACAGAGTCAGTGAATCAAATGATATTTTATCTCACCAAATGGGATATTAAAAGCTATACATTTTTCACTATCCACTTATTTAAGAAACTGGGGAAAAGACTCATAGATCATTTGCTTGGAGTAGACTTGACATTTTAATGAAATCTAGCCATATAAAGACTGGTCACTGCTTTAATTCAAAACACTACATTGCAATGGGAGTGAGGCACACAAGCTCACCATTCCACAGGCTTAACAATATTCTTCAGATTCTAATACTGCATGGACTGAATAAAGGCCCTTTTTAAATGGACCGCGGAGGCACCGCAGTCTGTGGGGGATGGGTGGAGGCAGTAGTGGGTGATCACACAGACGCACACCCACCTCTACCCATCTCCACGCATGAAGGCATCTGTTGTCCTCAATGCCTCCGTGTGTGGGCGATGGGTGGAGGTGGGGGGAGCGCGGGAGCGTGCACACACACACACACAGGCAGTCACACGGATGCCCCAGCCCCTCACCAACCCAGTCGCCCACATGGGCGAAGGGGACATCTCCTGTGAAAAGGGCCAAAGGTGCAGGTTCAAATAGCACATGAAATTAAAAGCCAGGTAAAAACGTTTGCATTATTAATCTCCGACTGCTTATTTAATATAGCTTGGCAGGAAGGTAATTATGCATTGGTCAAGTGGACACAATATTCACTAATGTGCCATCTTTTCTTGGCATTTGAACTGCAGATAAGCAGCACATCTCTTTATAAACAAACAGCCACATTCCCATAGGTGGCTCCAAGCTACACAGAAGTCACTTTTAGTGATAAGAATTTGAATGTCTGCTAGGAGCTTATCTGTAATACAATCCCTAAGGGAGACAGGGCAATAGCAGGTATCCTGCTCAATGGCATATGTTCCAAACCGAATACTAATCTGAAAAACATTTTACATAAAGGTGTTTGAAAGCAACATCCATCTTTAACAATTACCCTACTCACAATTCCAGCTCTGTCAGACTAATGGAAAGTTAGGAAATTTAAGTAAGAAAGAAAAATGTTCCTTTTACTAAATGTCAGTAGCGGCCCCAGGTGCACAGAGGTCCCCAGGTCTGTTCCTTCATTTGCCTCTGGCCATGAGGAAGAGAGGCCAACCCTACAAGTATGCTTAGGGTCAGAGCGTGTTCTGTCTGTTGAGGAGGAGAGGATTTTCCGAGGACGCAACCTGGGCTAGCCACCTACCCACCCCAGGCAGTTCCGGGCCAACATCTGGCAGCGCATGAACACATGTGCTGGTGGGTCCCAGGTCAAAGTGGGCCACAGCAGGCCACCATCATGTCTGTTCTTACCCGCTATCAATACACCTTAGTACATCTGTACTTTTGACTGTCTATCCAAAAGATATTAGTATTTTCCATATCTCACTTTTTATGACTCTCTAAAGAATGTCAAGCAGAAAAAAGAGCAAGACTGTAGACTTGCCTGCACTAAGTTCTTCTTTGGGATTAAGGAAGAGTTAAAGTGTTGGAAGACAATCTTCTCTTATACCAGTTTAAACTTTCCTCATAAACCAGTTTAATTATGTCATTTTTGCAACTGGATTTATTTTATTTATGTATTTTCACTCGGTTTATTTGCCGCCCCCTCCTGCCACAGCAGCTTGGGGCAGTTTACAACTTTTTTAACATATACAAATTTAATAAAACATATTTAACAATATAATATAAAATCAATAAATAATAATATAAAACACAGTAAACCCAAAAGCAGAGCTAAATCCCGTCCCCATCGCCAACCCAACCGGCCCACCCATCACCCGTCTCCCTCGCCAAAGGCCTGGCAGAACAGACAAGTCTTACATTGTCATCTGAAAGAGGGGAGACCTGGGGCCAGGTGGACCTCCATCAGGATGGAGATCCACAGCTGAGGTGAGGTGAGGCCACCATGAATGTCCCCCTCATCGTCGCCACCCGGGATACCCAGGAAACTTCAATGGGGGCACTTCCAGTCAACCACAGGATCTGATCCAAGACCCAGAGGGTGAAGTGATCCTGCAGATAGGCGGGGCCCAGGCCGTTTAGGGATGTATAGGTCAAAACTAACACCTTGAATCAGGCCCGGAAGACTATAGGAGCCAGTACAGAAAACGAAGCACCGGTGTAATGTACTCACATTGACCCGTCCCTGCCACATTCTGCACCAGCTGTAGTTTCCAGATCGTCACCATGGGTAGCCCCAAATAGAGCGCATTGCAGTAGTCCAGTCTTGAGGTGATAAAAGCATGGATGATAGTGTCTAGGTCCTAGTCTCAGATGTACAGCCTAAGCCACCACACCAGATGTAATCGACAGAATGCGCCTTTCATCACAGCTGCCACCTGGACATCCAAGCGGAGCTGCGGGTCCAGGAGCGCCCCCAGATAATGAACCTGAGGGACCAACGGAGGGCAGATCCCATCAATGATGGGTGCCACCACTCCCTCGGCCCCTCCCACCAACATCACCTCCATCTTGTCGGGATTCAGCTTCAGGCAGCTCACCCGCATCCAGTCCCCCACAGCTGCCAAACACCAGGTAAGCATAAAAACTGCCAATTTAGCCTACACTGGTACAGTTTCAGCCAATTACTGTGAGCATGGCCCTGGATTTCTTAACATGTGAAGAGGGCTTCCATGATTGGATGATACGATACCCACATGAAACACACAACTCTTTCCACAATTCCAGCTGCCTAACACAGGGGCAAGCATTAGGTTTGGTCACACAAAATCTGCAGCAACTCATGGAGTGAACACGTGTTACATATCCAGGGTACTCATCAGAAGACCTGTGGAGCAGCCAAAAACATGACATGGAATCAATATTTGTCCACCCTGCCATAGAGATTGGTCCACCAGGCCACCATACAGACTAAGGAAATTTGAGCCATCTCTCCACTTCTTGGGAGAGAAAGGTATAGCATGTCTCTAGCTCCATTTCAAAGTGTCCTTGCTCCTTACAAAGAAACTGCTCAGCGGCTCCATTTGAATTGCGCACTGAAATTGGCAAAGCTGGCAGCCTTGCACTGAAATTAGCAAAGCGAAATTGTAACATTTCAGTGTACACTGAAAGCTGGCAGCACACACCAGAATATTTGCCAAATAAATACTTGCCAAAAAAAACCAAAAAACCCCAAAGGAAGGAAAGGTCCCAGTTTATACTTCCACCCACCTGCACCCCCGATGAGCAGAGTCCACAATATGGCAGCATAAACAGGAAGCAGCTTAAGCTGTTTGAACATCAAACTGCTCTGCCACGTGATGACATCCTATAGGACTGATTTCCTCCAGGCTTAATGTGTAGAGCCAAGCATTGCAGGCAATAAGCTATTTCTGAGAGACGTACAAACATTGTGTATGGATGCTGCAAAGCTGATTCCTTAAACTACTTTAGCTTGGTTCAAAATGAAACTGGTACAGAGCATAGAGAAGTCATACAACATAATCACACTTGTCTGCCTAATGCTGTTTCTAATAATTTTCCTGCAGTGACAATGTATTAAACCTTTAAACAAATCTGGGACAACAGCATTTCAAGGTCCCATCTTTTGAATGAGGCATAATTCTTGTTTTCTTAAAAGCACTCAAAGATTTCAAGTTGTTGCTAGTAGCATAAACAACATAGCCACCAACAAAACATTTGGTAAAAACCGAGTCTCTCTCATTATAGAATTAATTCAAGGGCTTAGGCCTGATCCTACATTCCTCAGAGATCCAAATTCTCCATTGACTTCAGCTGGGAGTACCGAGTGCTCAAGGAATGCAAGATGATGTGTCGATAAGGATGAAAATAACAGACACAGAGTTAATAGAGGTCTGAGTCTTTAAATTCACCTTACAGACAAATCACTTAAATGTAGGATCCAAGAAGGATAGGGATGAAGGTGTATTGCATCACCAAAGTTCTTCTCTAATTCCGAGGCAAGAAAACCCACCCAATTAGAGCACTAATTGAAGAGCAGCTCTGATCTGAAGATACTATGAAACTAAGAATTGCCAGACCACAGTATATTCTGGCCAAAAATATTCCCTTCTCCAAAGCCTGGCACAGGGCCAACTCAAGAAGCTAGGCACACCTATCTCATACACACAAGTTTCACTACGCAGCAAAAGTGTGAGTTGGTTTGCAGCTCAGAATGCAGTTCCCAAAGCTCCTCCTGGAGCAAGAATAACTTGGTTTATTTATTTCTCATTTCCCCCTATTCTTCTCCGATGACCTATTTATTTATTTTATTTATGCAGATATTTATATCCCACCCCCCTCCTGCCTCTGGCAGCTGAGGACGGCTCACAATAAGAATAACAACAACAAAACAATAAAACTTCAATAAATAACAAGGTAAAAATCAATATCAGTATAAAATCAAAGGGTTCAGTCCATAAAAAATATTCCCAACCTAACCCCCCTCCCACCACCCATCTCCCCTGCCAAAAGCCTAGCGAAACAACCAGGTCTTACAATGGCATCTGAAGGAGGGGAGATCCAGGGACAGGTGGACCCCTACCAGCAAGGAGTTCCACAGCTGTGGTGCCACCACCGAGAGCACCCTCTCAAGTGTGCCCCCTCCCCTGCCACACACAGGGGACTTCAAATAGGGCGTCCCCGACCTACTGCAAGGGTTGATCCAGAACCCAGGGAGTGAGGTGGTCCTGCAGACAGGCTGGGCCCAGGCCGTTCAGGGTTTTATAGGTAGGAATCAACACCTTGAAATGAGCCCGGAAGACTATAGGCAGCCAGTGCAGTGAGTGAAGTATAGCTGTCACATGCTCATGGCGACCTGTCCCAGTAAGGAGGCGGACTGCTGCATTCTGCACTAGCTATGTCTCCGGACTGTCATCAAGGGTAGAGCACATTACAGTAGTCCAGTCTTGAGGTGATGAAAGCATGGATGATGGTGGCCAGGTCCAGTCCGAAATATACAGCTGAAGCCGCCGTACCAGATGTAGCGGGCAAAAGGCACTCCTCGCCACAGCTGCCACCTGGGCTTCCAGGCAGAGTTGCGAGTCGAAGAGCACCCCCAGACTTCAAATCTGAGGAACCAGGACAGGGCGAACCCCATCAATATGTGGACCTCCACCACCACCCTGGCCCTCCCCACCAGCATCACCTCCATCTTGTCAGGATTCAGTTTCAGACGGCTCACCCTCATCCAATCCCCCACAGTTGCCAAACACCGGGTAAGCAACGAGATTGCCGGACCTGCATCAGCTGAAAATGAGAGGTAAAGTTGGGTGTTATCAGCATACTGATGACACAGAACCCCAAACCCTCTCACGACCTCACCCAGTGGCTACATATACACGTTGAACAGGATTGGGGACAGAATAGATCCTTACGGAACACCACACGTGAGATCCCAGGGAGACGAAGAACAGTCCCCCAGAACCACACGCTGAGTTCTCCTGGTCAGGAAAGAATGGAACCACTCAAGAATGATTCCGCCCACCCCAGCACGGTCCCGCAAACGAGTCACCAACATCTCATGGTCAACAGTATCAACCTACTAGCCCATAGTTTCCCTTCCATTTTATAACAGCCTTCCTGCACAAGTAAGTTTATTTTGCAAAAAAAGATGGAATGCCACCTTAACAATGAAAGCCTAATTATCACTCCCTTTCACACAAATACACACCCCAACCTTTCCATGAAATGGCTTGCTCCTATCTCAAGAATAAATTCCTAACTGCCTTGGGATTTTTGTATTATTTTTTGTTAATTGGTTTTCTTAATGCCTCGGGAAGCTATTTATAGGTGAGAGCTGCTCTAGCCACATTAATTATATCATTTGTAAACTGAAATATTGTGTGAGGACACCAATTCCTATTATTATAGCCATCTAAATGGTTCTCTAGGGTATCAACTGCTTTGTTAAAAAGTGTGAATGCAAATAAATACAGATACTAGGCCATACACATTCCTCAACATATGAGGCATCTAGCATGGGTCACATGGGAAGAAGGTGCATTGTTGGAGGGGAGGAGAGACTGTGCAACACCTGGACCTGCCCACCACCTCCCTCCACTACTAGAGGTCTCAACTGTCTGCAGGCGGCTGCCAAAGGCAGGCACCAAAGATATGCAACCATTTGTGGGCCGTTTGTGGGCCTGTTTGTGGATGGGGGTGGAGAGTTTGTTTTTAATTGGTTTTAGCTGTTTTAGTGGGGTGGAGGTGAGAGGGGGGTTGTGGGTAGGGGAAGTCTGGGGTGGGAGTGTCCTAGCCCCATGAGAGGAGTAGGGTACATGCATTGGGAGGGAGTGTCCTGTCCCCCACCTCCTGTGAGTGGGGTGGTACAGGCATGGGGAGAGGAAGTGGGAGAGAATGTCCTGGTCCCCCAGAGAGGAGGGGTACAAGCAAGGAGAGGAGAGGGGAAGAAGAGGGATGGGAGTGCCCTCACTCCCCGTGAGGCGAGTACAGGCATGGGGGAAGGAGGGAGTGCCCTGGCCCTCCGGTGAGAGGGGGGCATGGGGGGAAAGGGGTGAGTGAGATTTTGTGTGGCAATAGGGGATAAGGGTGGATTTTGATGGATGGTTTTGGGGTAGGGTTGTGGGGAACTGGAAGGTAGTATCGGGTGGGTTTGGTGGGGGGTTGTGGGAGGACTGGGGGGTTTAGGATATTTTTCTATGTGTTTTAATATTTTTACTGTTTGAGTCACCCTGAACCTTTTGGGAAGGGTGGCATATAAATTTAGATAAATAAATAAAATTCTTTGTTGAGAAGGGCCCCAATCCTGCATGATAATGAGTAACAAAGGGAATTAAGAATGTTCTGCAACTCTTGGTTCCAGGTCCCTTGCAGTATAATGTCAAATTTCCTATGGCATTAGCAAGCTGTTGTATGATCAGTTACTGTAAAGTAAGCCCTGTTCCTGACTCTACATTTAATTACATCAATGTAAGCATTCATACCCTTTGCTGTAAAGTCAAGAGGAAAACACAATGGTCTCTTCACAAATTCATGGCATTTCATTTAGTGCTACCATTTCAGAGGGACCAGTAATGCTTTTTTCATAAAAAAGACATTTGGAAGCTAAACTGAAGCAAGAAACCTTGTGCTTCCCCCGCTCCCTTAACATATATTTTTCTCCCTGTCTTTCTATGAAGCATCAATATACCACAACCAGAGATAGAGCTTGCAAGATGTTCTGGTGTCTGGGTATTGTAATTGTATGTTAAGTGTTGGACTTATTTATTTTTTATTTATTCATTCGATTTTTTTATCCCGCTCTTCCCTCAAAGGCTCAGGGCGGCGTACCCAAATATATAAAATACATAAACATAAAGCTTGTAGATCTTGCACACATGCTCAGGGTCTAATTGACTGCCAATATTTGTATTTGGGAAGGAACTGTGCCCCAGGCTAGATCGGCAGTTAACTCTGAGAGGGGTTTGTTTTGTACCTTTCCCTGCAGCATAGGGCATGGTTCACTTGTTTGAATCATCTAGATATATTCTACCAGATCACTCTGTCACGGAGAAACATAGTGTAACACGGGACTACATGTTGATGACAAGTCTGACAAATATGTAATACAAAAGGTTCCACATGTATGTAATGTTACAATGGAGAACTGTAAAACCCAAATCAGAGATGTAACATGTGACCAAGCTACAGAAAATGCAAAGAGATACCAAAAATGTGTATTTGAGAACACTTGCCAGACGGAACCTTGTGGAGATGTAGATGGACCCTTAGGTTTGTGTGTCACGATTCAGGTTTCCCCAAAGGCGGGAAAAGCCAGAGACAAAGAAGGAGAAAGACTATTTAAAGAGGCCAGTGAGTCACCTTGGGAGTTCTCTCCCTGAGCCATTTCAGCAGTTACATCTGCATACGAAAAGCCTGCCAGCAGCAAGGCTGGGGAAACCATGAGCAGAGAGGCATGATTTTGCTCTCTACCAACTAAGAAGCCAGGGCCCAGTCATTCTACATCTATGACTGAGGAACCTGGATTTATGGGCCTTCGTAGGGTAAGATGCTTATTTAGGAACTCAACCAGTATAGATCAGGAATGTGTTATGCTTACCTTTGATTTCTAGTAACCATTCTGTACCAACTATCTTGCTTATGTAATCAATAAACTTACTTCTTATCTTTATGAAGAAGTGTCTGTGTCTAACATTGGAACACAAGTGAGCAACAAGTGCTCTTAAGCTCTTGCAAACCCAGAGAGTAAAGAGTCTGTAAATGGGAAGGATCGGGTCCTTGAGTGACAAAGGATTTGTCCCTGTGGCAGACTTGAATTAGCCAGAGAGAGAAACTAATTCAAGTGGACTGTGCGCAAGGAAAACTGAGTCACTCAAACCCGGTAAAGTGGGGGGTTTTGGACCTCCAACCCGTGACAGTGGCACCCAATGAGTAGGGTAAAGCTCAGCTTGTGGACCAATGTGTAGAAAGTAGAGGAGCATACCCAGGTAACTGGACTCCTCTGAAGGGAGTAAATCCCAAACCTGCCGAGTTTGAAAGCCCCAGGAGTTGTGAACTCAGCTCTGAGAGGGTGGCCTCCAACCCGTGACACACTCCCTGTTATTTCAGGCACTGGTGTGCTCTAGTCACTGCTGATCTCTATTTGTGGAAGATTTTATTAAGGACTCTATTTTTTTTGTTGATGGATTTATCTGTTGGAGCAGTTTGTCTATGGTGAATTCTTCCTCAGAACATGGGGTGGGATTAAAAGACACTTGAGGCCCCTTCCGGTCCTAGGGTTCCATCACATTTTTCACATGGGATCAAAACATTACGTATGTGAAAAGCAAAGACAAAATATTCAGATGTGTAATGTGGGACTTTCTGGAATGGAACTAAGGATGCAGACCTCCATGCGTTGAAGTGAATGGGTCAGTTCCCATTTACTTTAATACGAGAGGACTGTAGCCTAAGAGATGCAACTAAACAGAGAGAAGCGAATGTACACATGCTGCAGAAAAAAGTTGTAAGTTTGCTCAAGTGTGTGCACAAAGAAATAGGTTTTAAAAATGCATATTAAAGGACTAGTTTATGGTTCTGTGGAAATAGCTACATTTACTGAAGCTGCTTTCAAGCACCACCCAATGAATAGGAAAATAAAATTACAATTTTATTATTTTAGTAGCACGTTTCAGGATATGACAGAGACAGATTTTTCCCTTAGGGCAATTGCTTCATGGGGGGAAAGTAACAGAAGATAAATGCTTTGTGTTACTCTTGATTTTTATAGGCACACCACAGTCACAGCAGCATTTGTTTTCTTGTTTAAAATTCCCTTAAACAATCTCTTCAGTGGTGCTTTCCTTACGTATGGGATGGAGCATGTCAGAACCGGGGGCGGGGGGGGGGAGAGTTGTAAATAGGCCCCCTCCCTGGTGGCAGCAGGGATGGGGCAAATGGAAGGGATGATGAGGAGAGGTTGTCATGTATTGTAATAATGATTTATTAATTTTGTATTGAAATTATGTGAGCAGGAGAGGGGGGGGAGTTGTAGATGGACCCCCTCCCTGGTGGCAGATGGGCCCCCTCCCTGGTGGCAGCAGGGATGGGGCAAATGGAAGGGATGATGAGGACAGGTTTCTGATGTATTGTAATGATGATTTGTTAATTTTGTACTGTAATTATGTGTTGTTGGTCCGTTTGGGACACAATTTTCTTTTCTATGGGTATTTTCAGACATTACGAGATCACGCTCAACCACGGTGAATCCCCACATGGTGATCGTGATCCTGTAACGTCTGTTGGGGGGAACGGAAGTTCCCCCCAGATGTTCACCTCCATGAATCACGGGGGGGGAATCACATTCAACACGCAAACGGCGGTCCTGGCCGGACCATATCCGTTTGCGTGTTGAATGTGATTCCCACCCCCGTGATCAAGGGGACCATAACGTCTGTCCCCCTACCACGACCCGGAATCAGCGGCGGGATTCCGGGCCGTGGTCAATGCGGGCGGGCACTGCGGCCACACTGGCCGCGGCGCCCGCCCGTCTCCCAAGAGGGCAGACGGCCTAGGGAGTGGGGGGGGGGGGCATGCGGCTACACATTGTGCCGTGCGCCCCCCCCGGATTCCCAGCTGGGAGTGGCGAACACGTCTGTTGGCCGTTAGGTGTTGGCCCCGGCGGGGAATCAGTAGGGTGTTTCCGTGGCGGGGCGAATTGTGCCCCGTCACGTCTGAAAATACCCTATGTTATGATGTTTATTTGCTGTAAGGTGCTATTTTGTATATTTCCACTTTTGTTGTGAGCCGCCTCGAGTTGCCTTTGGCACGAGAGTGCGGGATATAAATTAAAAGTGAAATGAAATGAAACCACTCTTCACTGGCTCCCCCTTCCTGAACAAATCCTGCACAAGCACAAGCTCCTAGTCTTCACCTATAAAGCTCTTCAGAACCTTTCTCCCCGCTACCTCTCTGCGCTAATTTCCCTCCGTACTCCAGTCCATGAACTCTGCTTCTCCTCTGTCCCCTCTCTTGCCCTCCCACGCCGCCTGCTCCCCTAACCGCCTTCGTCCCTTCTCCCTAAGCTGCTCCCCACTCCTGGAACTCCCTCCCTGCCCACATCCGCCTCGTCCCCTCCCTTCATACCTTCAAATCCCTCCTCAAGACCCACCTCTTCCGCTTTGCCATCCCCGACTCCTCACTCCTCTCACCTAACTCCTGCTGATACCCTCCATCCAGTACAATCTGTTACCTGAGGTCTGTGTACTCATATCCTCCCACATGGACCAGCCAGCCATCATTCTTTATGTAGTCAAGCCAAGCGCGTGCACCTGGGACCTAGCATTTTTGTGAATGTTACACTCCTTCTCTCTCCCTCTGTTCCCCTTCCTTCGTTCTTTCTGTTCCCCACCCCCCAATCTCTCAGATTGTAAGCCCTAGGGCAAGGACCATGTCTATTCAATTACTTTGTAAATCACCAGATAAAAATACTAAGTGCGCATAGTTTGAAATAAGCAGTATACATTGCAAGAAAAAACACCATTCAGAATTTATTACATATGATAGACTCACCATAAAAAAATCAAGCATCATACCATAGCACACACGCTCTTCTAGGATACTGAAAGACCACTTACCGGTGAATCAATGTCTTCCAGAAGTAACACTGAGCAGCGTTCACACTTTAGTAGAGTCTGCGCCCGATGCATGATTTTCTTTACAATTTTCTCCAAGTCTGTCTGTTCCTCAAAGAGGTCATTAACCACTTCCAGCAAAGCCTGCATAAGGAGAGAGAAACGCAATCACTTTCTGAAGGAGGTAATAAATTATTGGTAACACTTTGCAGCCACTGGGCCAGATTCTGATCTCTTTTATTCTGGTGTACATCAAAAGTCTTCATTCAAACCCAATTCTCACATACTTCCTTGGAAATTTTCCCAGATAATGTCTGAGTGAGAAAAATTGGTTTTTCTGTTGTCCCTAGACAGATCACAAACCAACTCTATTGAAGGCAATGGAATTTGAATTTATTTATTCATTGTACTGGCTATTGCCATGACAAATTTAACAAAACACTGCATACAAACATATTAAACATCAACTAAGTTAACATCTTAGACTTAAAACCCAGCAAATTTCAATACTATACCCATCAATGAATACTAATTAATTGTAAATCTACTTGTAACATTTGAAATTTTAAAATATAAAAATGAAAAAATAAAAACTTAGTTCATAACTTTTAAATTCTGAGAATTCTTTACTTTCCACATTTATCTAATTTATCAAGGAGTTCATAAATCTATTCCTGATTTGCCCTCATAGCAAACATGGCATTTTATCAGATTAGCAATTACATACCAAATCGGGAACTGAAGTTAACTGAGGGGGGTTGGATCTTAGACCACATGTCCTTTCTAGCAATATCCAACAAAGGACAAGAAAGTAAACGATGGGTTAGATCCTCAATTTCATCTTCCCCACAAGGGCACTTCCTATATTCATAAGGGCAACCCAAATACCTGCCCTGAGTAACAGCAGAGGTAAACGTTTGAAAGCGCAAGTTAACAAAAGCTCTTATTAGTTGGTAATGGAGGATGTCCTTTAAATATGTGTATCCAAACTTGGGAGGGAGCAACAGACCATAAAAAGGGGAAATTCGGGAATGACTTGCCTGACTACTCAGGTTCTGCAAGTCAATATCCGATAAGCGTTTTTTTACCAACTTTAAACTTGTTTTTATTGGAAATTTTCCCAAAAAGGAAAGGGATAAACCCAAATGGTTTAACTGATGTATCCCATACTTTAACCAGGGATAAGAATTTGACATTTCAGTAGGCAATGGAAATCCTCCTGTGGGACTAAGAAGATAGATCATGTGAATGTGTCAGAGATATTTTAGATATCACAGCTGGCATATTTGGTGCTGATATGGATCAAAAGGCTCCCAGTGTTGAAGAGTGATTGAGGTGGATCATATTTGCTTTATGATACCTTGATGATATCCTTAAAAACAATGATCCCAACTTCCTCTTTGCTTCTTGTATTGCAAAATGTTCATTGTCAAAATGAAACAGGACATTCAAATATTTTTATATCACACAATCATATAAGTCTTAAAAATCAGCTAATCAAATACGACGTGAACACACGTTTTTTTTTTTTTTAAAAAGACATAAGATAGGGAAAAGATACCATACATTTAAAAAAAATCAAATTAACTTTCACCGAAGTTTGGGAAATATGCAACATTTCACTGCAACAAAAGAAAAATCTTCTACTGTTTTAAATCATCATCATTCCTAATGGCATAGCTCAACTTCAATGCCAATTTATACTAGCTGAGAATCTGGTCCATTTTTTGTAGAAAAAATAATGATCAAGCCTATTTCATATAGCAGACAGCAAATAAAAAAATGTAGGAACACTTCAGTACTTTCCATCATAGGCCATATTTACCTCATACCTACTACTTAAAAATAAATCTAAAAAGCAGAAACTCAAGTTTAAAATTGCTCCTCAACCATGAGTTGAAAAAACTATTCTTTTTCTAGTTTTTACATATCAATAACCTATAAAGTAATGAGCCAAATTAATTTCTGGTGCTTGTCAATTAAGTCATTGGAGTTACACAAAGTATGAATTTAGATCATTATCTGTGCCTTTGCATAATGCACTGCAATGAAAATGTATCAATTTCACTAATAAATAGCAAATGATGAACAGGAGCTATAGTACTTAAGAGTGCTATTAAAGAGAAAAATGGGTCCAAATGAGGTAAATCTTGATATGTGTAGGTTAACAGAATTCAAACCATTTAAACCTGTGTGTGCTTATTACCAGATTCAGGTTTTTCTCTGCCTCACCAAACGAAATTAAGATGTTTTATATTTGTAAGACAATTTAATTACTTCACATTAATTTAATCCCATCTAAAAATTAACAAACAGTCCAACTGACAGCCAGGAAGATCTCAAAGGTTTGCCTGAATGTCCCTAAAATATTTTGCCAAGGAACCTCTATAAAATAACACGTCACAGCCGCAGCTGGACAGACAATAGCGAGTCATATAGGCCCTCAAGTTTTACCCAACTCAAAATGGGAATGGAATGACTTGAAGGGAGTAAATATGCACTAATTAAGAATGATCCATAAAGAAGCTGTAAGATGGTAGCAGACGTTTATGTACAGTACAGCCAATACAAATACTGCTTATTTTTACAGAATGCCACTTTGCACAGGTCAACATTTAGTTGTCAAACAGTAATGATTTTCGTCACTAATGGCCTGAGTTTGAAACACATTAGTCAAGAATGAGGATGTTCCCTATCTCCTGGCCACTTTCCTCAGCCATCCAAATCCCCAGAAATTATCCCACCCAAATGAAGAATAACTGTGCAGCACCTTGGGTAAGGAACAGAAGGGGGTGCCCATGCTTCAAGAGCCCTAAATAATCATCCTATTTTCTTGCCCAATTCTTCCACCTGGCTGAGGTGTATTAAATGAGATTTCCTCCAAAATGTGTCCAAAAATGTGCCACGAGGCAAATTATACTTGGGTAGAGTGATGCAATGGATTTTGGTTCATTTAAAAACGGATTATATTTTTTGTGCAACAAAATCAGAGATGACAGCTCAGTTATTTTATACAACATAAGGAAAATTGGCCATCAAGAGACTACAGTCAGAATAAGGCTTTCATCAACTGTAGCTTCAAAAATCTATACTAAACGTCTACACTACTGATGGTTAGAGGCTGTGCTATGAAAAGTGTGACCTATATGGTACTGAATTAAAGCTGATGGCCCTGCCTTACTGATGCGCTAGTCATCTCTCACCTTGACTAATGCAATGGTTTGGGTGAGTTGAGGGCTTAGGGAGAGCGGTGCTGTGTGCCTGGACCACACCTGAAACCATTGTGTCACGGCGCAGCGTTGGGGAAAGGGTCAGTGGCCCAGGTCCCGGAGGGCCTTGCGGAAGGGAGATGCGGGCGGAGGCCCCCCCTCCCTTCCCCGGTGCAGCAGGGTTCCCCCCCCCAGGCAGGGACGTTCCCGAGCACTTGCCTGGCTCCGCCCCCAATACAGCGTGCCGCTCGCCAGACGGCATCACAGGCCTCTCCCTCCCAACCACCTGACACTTCCCAGCACATACCTCCAGCCCCGCCCCGCTGTAGTGTGCGCTTGGCGGCAGAGCAGGCTCGGCGGGGGGCGGGGCCTCCACCCAGTCACAAGGGTTTACACCTGGGACAATCAGGAAGTGATAAGAAGGGCCGGCGGGGCCTCAGTGCCTCGCCGGTAATCGCTGAGAGAAGCTGGCCCCTATCCTTGCTGCGAAAGCTAAGTTTGCATTGTTATTGAATGGTGGTGATTGTAGAGTGATTCTTGTACCTTGCCTTGCTAA
>QEPC01011684.1:2898964-2912334 GCA_003113815.1 Sphenodon punctatus
TGTTGCACCAGGTGTAACTGGCTAAATGCTCCCCTCGCCACAGCCACCACCTGGCCATCCAGGCGGTGCTGCGAGTCGAGAAGCACCCCCAGACTCCTAGCCTGAGGGACCAACAGAGGGCGGACCCCAACAATGATGGGTGCCATTACTCCCTCAGCCCCTCCCACTAACATCACCTCCATCTTGTCAGGATTCAGCTTCAAGTGGCCCACCCTCATCCAGTCCCCTACAGCCGTCAGACACCAGGTAAGCATCGAGAGTGCCAGACCTGCGTCAGTTGAAAAAAAGAGGTAAAGTTGAGTGTCATCAGCGTACTGATGACACCGCATACCATACCAAACCCTCTGATAACCTCGCTCAAAGGCTGCATATACACGTTGAACAGGAGAGAGGACAGAATGGAACCTTGCAGGATCCACGTGAGGTCCCGGGGAGATGATGAACAATCACCCAGTACCACCCACTGAGTTCTCCCGGCCAGGAAAGCACAGAACCATTTGAGAACAGAGACGCCCACCCTGGCTTGGTCCTGCAAGCGGGCCACCAACATCTCGTGGTCAAAGGTATCAAATGCAGTCGAGAGATCTAACAGGATCAACAAGGTCAACTAACTCTGGCCCAACTCACGGTAGAGGTCGTCAACCAAGGCCACAAGGGCAGTCTCAGTGCCAAAACCCAGCCAAAAGTCAGACTGCATGGGATCCAGAAAACTGACACAGTCCAGATGCCCCTGAAGCTGCAGAGCCGCCACCAGTTCAATAACATTCCTTTAAAAGGGAAGTTTAGAGACTGGCTGATAGCTGGCCAGGGAGTCAACGTCCAGAGAGTCAATGTCCAAGAATGTTTTTTTGAGCAGAGGCTGCACCACCACCTCCTTGTGGCAGCCGGCACTCTGCCCTCCCTCAGGGAGACATTGACTACCCCAGCCAACAATGGCCTCAGCCGTCTCCCGGCTGGCCTTAACCAGTCAGGACGGCACAGGTCAAGTTCACAACAGGTGGCTCTAACAGCACCAAAGACCTCCTCCGCATCAACGGGCGACACCAACTGAAACCAATCCCATAAAACTGGACAAGGTGGGACTTCCATTACCTCTGGTTCTCCCACTGCAATAAGGATGCCACTGAAGTCGTTGTGAATCCAAACAACTGTATCCACAAAAAAGTCGACAAACATATCACAGTGAGCATTGGAAAATTCCAGTTCCAGGCAGAGGAAGACCGGACTGACCAGCTCCCTCACCACCAGGAAAAGCTCAGCTGGACGAGACTTTGTGGACACTATGAGGGCAGCAAAGAACCTTTTCTTTGCTACCTGCACAGCCACAACATAGGTTCGTAAACTAACTCTATGCTGCAATCGGTTGGCTTTAGTATGGGAACAATGCCACCATCGCTCTAACTGCCACCCTTCCCACTTCATCCGCTACAGGTCCTCCATAAACCAGGGGGACCTGTGTTGTCGGCATTCAGGGAGCAGATGCCTAGGAGTCATTCAGTCAATGGCCTCGGTTAGCAAGGTGTTCCAAAAAACCACAAGGTCACTGAGCAAACAGTCAAGATTGAAGGGTAACTCCCTTAGAGCATTCTGGAATCTCTCAGGTTCCATAAGTCTTTGTGGGTGAACCAACCAAACTGGTTCCGCACGTTTTCAGAGGCAGACATGCTCCAGAAGACCGGCCTGAAGGAGGCAATAATTTGTCCATGACAAGGGCACTAATGACATCTCCCCCACCATGGATCCCCCACCTCAAGGCCAGTATAAAATATCAGATGAAGTATATGCCCTTCATCATGTCAGGCCAACCACTATCTGATACAGTACTATGGTTGCCAGGGCGGCCATGAAATCACGCTCAGCCCTCCCAGGGCTGGCGTCAGCATGGATACTGAAGTTCCCCAGAACCACCATCCTTGGGGACCACAGGACCACCTCCAACACCAGCTCAGCTAGAGTGTGTAGGGTTGCCGCCAGACAGGTAGGTGCATGGTATACCAGCAGCAACCCCAATCTGTCCCCAGCCAAATCAATCACAAGATGTAGGCCCTCTATGCCTGTCATATACCTCCTCACAGTCCAAGTGTCCTTAAAAACAATGGCTACACACACACACACCGTCCCTCCCGCTGGGGCTGATGCTGTACGGTCATGTCCTTTTATAAAGACTCAATTCTACAGCCACTGACACCAACAGTAAAACTTCTATTACTTTCCAAGATGGTTGGACACCAGGATGGGTGTACTGTATAGGGAGGCAGGTTGTATATTTTCAAGCATCACAAAAAAACAACAAGCACAAATTACAGTTTGATGACACAAAGAAATGATAATTCCGTGAGCCTGATTCTCAATAACCTCAGTCCTTGTAAAGTTATTTACATCTATTGGAACTATCAAGGGCTCTGGGTGAGGGGCATCCAGGACACAGGTGGATTTAGGGGGATCAGGATACAGGGAACTAGAGGGCTAGTAATACAGGCAAAGGAGCTAGGACAAGAGGCTGGGCACAAGGGGTTTATGGGCTAGAGAAAGGGGGCTAGGCAACAAGGGAGCAAGGAACCAGGAGACAAAAGGGGAGTCAAGACACCCAGGGGTCAGGAGCACAGAAAGCAGCAGGAAAAGAATAGGAGTTGCTATGCCCAACTTCCTGCTGGTACCAGCATGCCTTTTGTGCTAGCTTGTACCCAATCAGGAAGCTGGGAGGCAGGGCTGAAATACACGGGAAACACTTTGAAACGGCATGGTTCAGGCAAAGGCTGGAAGAAACACTAAAGGAACCATTCAGATGACAAACAGGACTGAGGAATGGCCTAGGCAGTGATGTCAGAGGCTCTGGCAACAGTTCAGATCCCTGAGGCTGGGGGTTCAAGGCCAATGGGGCCTTACAGGAACAGAGTATACAGTGCTACTAACTCAGAAAAGTGTCATTTCATACCTTGCATTCACATATATTAATGATTACAAGAGGTAATCGTAGCAACAGCATGGAACATTTTACAATAAGGAATAAAATTACTGACTAAAATTCACAATGATTAAATAATGTGCAAACACTCTATCATTATTTTAGAAGCATTAACCTCGGGGTCCCCTGGGTTTCCCGGGTGTCTATTATGAGGAGGGCGTTCTCCATGGCTGCGCCGTGGCTGTGGAACTCCCTCCCGTCGGAGATCTGCTTGGCTACCGGCCTCCCCTCTTGCCGCAGACAATGTAAGACCTGGCTGTTCTGCCAGGCCTTTCCCGAGGGATATGGGGTGGGTGGGTTGGGNAAAACTGACACAGTCCAGATGCCCCTGAAGCTGCAGAGCCGCCACCAGTTCAATAACATTCCTTTAAAAGGGAAGTTTAGAGACTGGCTGATAGCTGGCCAGGGAGTCAACGTCCAGAGAGTCAATGTTCAAGAATGTTTTTTTGAGCAGAGGCTGCACCACCACCTCCTTGTGGCAGCCGGCACTCTGCCCTCCCTCAGGGAGACATTGACTACCCCAGCCAACAATGGCCTCAGCCGTCTCCCGGCTGGCCTTAACCAGTCAGGACGGCACAGGTCAAGTTCACAACAGGTGGCTCTAACAGCACCAAAGACCTCCTCCGCATCAACGGGCGACACCAACTGAAACCAATCCCATAAAACTGGACAAGGTGGGACTTCCATTACCTCTGGTTCTCCCACTGCAATAAGGATGCCACTGAAGTCGTTGTGAATCCAAACAACTGTATCCACAAAAAAGTCGACAAACATATCACAGTGAGCATTGGAAAATTCCAGTTCCAGGCAGAGGAAGACCGGACTGACCAGCTCCCTCACCACCCGGAAAAGCTCAGCTGGACGAGACTTTGTGGACACTATGAGGGCAGCAAAGAACCTTTTCTTTGCTACCTGCACAGCCACAACATAGGTTCGTAAACTAACTCTATGCTGCAATCGGTTGGCTTTAGTATGGGAACAATGCCACCATCGCTCTAACTGCCACCCTTCCCACTTCATCCGCTACAGGTCCTCCATAAACCAGGGGGACCTGTGTTGTCGGCATTCAGGGAGCAGATGCCTAGGAGTCATTCAGTCAATGGCCTCGGTTAGCAAGGTGTTCCAAAAAACCACAAGGTCACTGAGCAAACAGTCAAGATTGAAGGGTAACTCCCTGAGAGCATTCTGGAATCTCTCAGGTTCCATAAGTCTTCGTGGGTGAACCAACCAAACTGGTTCCGCACGTTTTCGGAGGCAGACATGCTCCAGAAGACCGGCCTGAAGGAGGTAATAATTTGTCCATGACAAGGGCACTAATGACATCTCCCCCACCATGGATCCCCCACCTCAAGGCCAGTATAAAATATCAGATGAAGTATATGCCCTTCATCATGTCAGGCCAACCACTATCTGATACAGTACTATGGTTGCCAGGGCGGCCATGAAATCACGCTCAGCCCTCCCAAGGCTGGCGTCAGCATGGATACTGAAGTTCCCCAGAACCACCATCCTTGGGGACCACAGGACCACCTCCAACACCAGCTCAGCTAGAGTGTGTAGGGTTGCCGCCAGACAGGTAGGTGCATGGTATACCAGCAGCAACCCCAATCTGTCCCCAGCCAAATCAATCACAAGATGTAGGCCCTCTATGCCTGTCATATACCTCCTCACAGTCCAAGTGTCCTTAAAAACAATGGCTACACACACACACACACACACACACACACACACCGTCCCTCCCGCTGGGGCTTATGCTGTACGGTCATGTCCTTTTATAAAGACTCAATTCTACAGCCACTGACACCAACAGTAAAACTTCTATTACTTTCCAAGATGGTTGGACACCAGGATGGGTGTACTGTATAGGGAGGCAGGTTGTATATTTTCAAGCATCACAAAAAAATTCCAACAAGCACAAATTACAGTTTGATGACACAAAGAAATGATAATTCCGTGAGCCTGATTCTCAATAACCTCAGTCCTTGTAAAGTTATTTACATCTATTGGAACTGTCAAGGGCTCTGGGTGAGGGGCATCCAGGACACAGGTGGATTTAGGGGGATCAGGATACAGGGAACTAGAGGGCTAGTAATACAGGCAAAGGAGCTAGGACAAGAGGCTGGGCACAAGGGGTTTATGGGCTAGAGAAAGGGGGCTAGGCAACAAGGGAGCAAGGAACCAGGAGACAAAAGGGGAGTCAAGACACCCAGGGGTCAGGAGCACAGAAAGCAGCAGGAAAAGAATAGGAGTTGCTATGCCCAACTTCCTGCTGGTACCAGCATGCCTTTTGTGCTAGCTTGTACCCAATCAGGAAGCTGGGAGGCAGGGCTGAAATACACGGGAAACACTTTGAAACGGCATGGTTCAGGCAAAGGCTGGAAGAAACACTAAAGGAACCATTCAGATGACAAACAGGACTGAGGAATGGCCTAGGCAGTGATGTCAGAGGCTCTGGCAACAGTTCAGATCCCTGAGGCTGGGGGTTCAAGGCCAATGGGGCCTTACAGGAACAGAGTATACAGTGCTACTAACTCAGAAAAGTGTCATTTCATACCTTGCATTCACATATATTAATGATTACAAGAGGTAATCGTAGCAACAGCATGGAACATTTTACAATAAGGAATAAAATTACTGACTAAAATTCACAATGATTAAATAATGTGCAAACACTCTATCATTATTTTAGAAGCATTAACCTCGGGGTCCCCTGGGTTTCCCGGGTGTCTATTATGAGGAGGGCGTTCTCCATGGCTGCGCCGTGGCTGTGGAACTCCCTCCCGTCGGAGATCTGCTTGGCTACCGGCCTCCCCTCTTGCCGCAGACAATGTAAGACCTGGCTGTTCTGCCAGGCCTTTCCCGAGGGATATGGGGTGGGTGGGTTGGGGTTTTATATTGTTCTTAATTGTAATCATTATTGTTTATTTTAATGTTTTTAAATGTTGGTTAAGATGTTGTGAGCCACCCCAAGATGCCTGAGGCAGGAGGGGGCTGCATATAAATTTTAATATGAATGAATAAATAAAATTAAGTCATTTATATATAAAAAAGTGCATTTTGGTGAACAAAGACTTGCTACCTATCCTCCTTAGTCTTCTCTAACTGAAAAGCTCCTGCTTGTTCCACAGCCTTTGACAAAAACTGTAGCATGACAACCAACAAATTACTAATGGTACTTAAAAATTTTAAAAGGCTCCTTTTTATTACAAAATCATAGAATGCAGAAGAAAACAATGATCTCATTATAGCTTCAAATGACTAAATTAAATATGCATTCATGGCTGCAATATTAAGACACCTGCTTTCTGTAATGCTTTAACAGGCAGAGAGCATTTACCAGTGTCATTACAACATCTAAACTGTAATAGAGATTGGCTCTATAAAAGTACCTGATGGAATAACGGCCACCATTGTACATTCTAGCAAACTGTTTTGAGGAGCTTTTATCAGACCAATTCCTTTTCAGTGGTTCTGCTCCCAAAGAAGACAGCAAGTGAATTGTGGAAAAAAATGTCACCATGAATTTGGACACATCTTTTCAACACTCTTCCTATTCTTTGAACTGATGACCAAGTAATAAAAGAAACCGTGGCAGATCAGGAGAAAGAATATTCTATCATAACTTTGCCAGAGTCTATTTAGCTGCAGTGTACTGTTGTCATTATATTCTCTTCCTTGTTGATTATTACTAAGCATATTTTTGTTTAGTAAGGGTCTTATTAAAAACAAAAAGAAGGGATCACTTCAGTGATTTCAAAATCCTCCATTTTTGACAGCAGAGTTTTTCCAGAATAGAAGTAATTCCATTTTAAAAAAAAGAAAAAGAAAAAAAGAGTTATGGCATCCTTTAATACATTGTGCAGGAACAGGCTGTAGAGAAAGAGGAAAGATTCTTCTGGGTTACAGCTGCACTGTCAAAGGGCAATGATAGGACAGGACACAATGGCAAGTTTATTTGGATTTGCCAGAGTTTGACAGAGACTTGATAAGAAGGAACTTTTTGTGAGTACCTCTCCACTGTCTGTTCAAGCACTACAAAACAGGCTGAGGAAACAGAACTGTCATAGCCTAGGTCTGTGCACATTCTACCAAGAACAATGATCTTATTTCACCAGATGCACTAGCAAGTAGCAATCCATATCCAACACACAACTTTTGAAGAAGTTGTTCTAACAAGTCCAAGTTAGAGTAAAATACAATTCTGTCCAATATGTAATATGCAAGAAGTGGGAGTGCAAACAGTAGCAGAGCAACAATCATGAAAACCGTGTACATCACAAAAAAATAACACAGATTAGAACAAACAGTTCCAAACAAACGAGTTGTCCAAAGTTAATCCCTGCTGTGTTCCATGGCCAATTAGTGGATAATTTTACAACTTGCAACTTTGGAAAAGTTCTGGGAGTATGAAAAGTAGTATCTTCCCCAGGTAATTTCTTATCATAGTTAATTTGAGTTTATGGCTGGCTGGAAGCTCCATAACAAATTATTAAATTGTGCAAGTTAGTAAACAAGTGAACAAGACTATAGAAAAGGTGCATGCTCCTGTACAAAATGTACATGCTCAAGTACTTTGGCAACTGTTGTTTAGCTTTAATGGTTTCCAACGGTTTGGATTTACTGGTAAATGTATCAGTAAGGGGCTGTTCCCACAGGAGTATGCCAGATTTGAGGATTCTACTTTGGAGGAGTTACAGGCATAACTTTCTCCCAAACCTTTTGGGGGGCACCGAGGGTGTCAGGCCCCCCAAAAGGCCCATCCTTTCCCACCTGTTCTAGGGAGCCGGTAGAGAGTATTCCCATCTGAGCTGTCTGTCTGGGCAGCTCAAGCTACCTTAAAGTTTAGTGGAGAACAGGACTATTGCAGCCCCCAACAATAACTACACCTATGGGAGTAGTTACTCTGAAGTAATTACATCCCTCTGCCTCTGTTCTCCTGGAGTGTCTTCAGATGGACTCAGAGCCTGGCTCCTCCCAAAGTTGCACCCCTGAGTCCGCCTACTTCCAGCCCCGCCTGGGTCCACCTTAGATGAACCCAGAATTTCTCCAAGCTGTGGCCCACCCATGTGCTGCCCTCCGCCCCTCCCCCCACACCGTAAAGTTGCAGCCATTCAGTCGATGATTTAGGCGGGTGGCCGCAACTCCGTGGTGCCGACCAGTGCAATGGCCAGCAGGGTGTGAAGCTGCAGTGTGGGTCCACCCAACAGACAGACAGCAGCTCCACTTCTGGCCGGTGCCGCGGGTCTGGCCGGCCAGCCCACACTCCATACAGCCTGCTCCAGGATGTTCCAGAGCACCACCAGCAGTGCTGCCCACGAGCAGGCACAGTGGCAGGGCACCTTTACATGGGGCACCTTTACACGGACTGGTCGACCCAGTACAGGGGTGAAACGGGCTGGCCTGGCACGGGCAGAACCAGAACTGCCATCCACCTAAAAGAACCCATGAGCAGAAGGAACTCACCTCTGGCCTCTTCCCTTGGGAATTCCAGCAGCGTTAGCAGGAGAAGCAATAAGGCATTTTGAGTTAATCTTTAGCTCTTAATTCTATCTCTTTCAGCACAACAGGCTGTGTGAGGAATACACGCAGGAGAAAGTACCGATGCTTGCTGGAACAGCAGAAGACTACATGGAGAAAGGTAAACAAGGAAGGAACAGTGGAGTAGCTATCGGGGCATCGGGGGGCAAAGTTGGGCCTGGAGCAGGGGCCCACTGGGGCCTGAAGCTGGCCCAGAAGAGTAGAGAATACTTTGAAATATACACACATACATATCCTTCAGTGTAGAAGCCTTCCTCCAACGCCGCTTGCCTGGAGAGGTAATTACCCCCTTGCTTTAAACTCTATTTGTGAAATGAAAATTAGTAAATTATGCTATAAAACTGTATGAGCACAGCATGTGTGAGTATTTGAACACATATTCCCTTTATAGCCCTTTCTCCGCATCAACGATGTTATCCTTCAGCAGCAATTACGTAATAGATGCAAGCAGTACTTGGGCTACATACTGTAAAATATTTTATCATAACAGAGAGCTTCTATGAAGAGGAGAAAACCCTGATCTACCTCACCTCAAAATGCTTCTCTCGCATGACGGTTTTATTCTAGGAGTATTAGCATATTGCTATTAAGAAAATGGAATCGGATGAAAACCAAGGACTTCTATCTCTAATTACACCCCTATAAATTTTAATTGATGTCAAGAGTCCTTCAGCAGTTGAACAGATAGAGCTTCTGGGGAAGAGAATGTGAATGCCATGTCCCCACTGTAAAATACTGAAGACTATGAAGGCGAGGCAGCCAGCAGCGTAAGGTTATTTCTTTTCTTTATTAATGGCATCAGCATAACAACAAGGCCTACACAGCCAGGCCTTTCTTTTTTCCTCAGAGCTCCCCTTGCTAGCAGTATTCCAGTCAGGCTCCCTCTACTGGCTAACTGCCAGGTAACCTCTACGATCTGGTCTGGACTTCCGCCAGACTTCTGTCTGCTGAAACTACTACAAAACATGGCGTGGACTCCTCAACATTACACCCACCACAGTAGTTATTTTTCTTGTGTCTTTTGCAGAAGGACATTTTTCACATTAATGGGCTTTGGCTGCAATCTTCAGTAGTGTAGGTTTGGTACCTTATGTCAAGCATATTAGTTATCACAGGGCCTGCTGGCCTAAAATATGCTTAAAATAGGAATGATGCTTTATTAAAATTATTATTAATTACTATACTTTGATATTAAGGGCGTATAAAATGATAGGATCTTGAATGGCGTGCTTGATACAGGTGGCTAGGTTGTTTTTTATGAGAAGAGAAACTTTCATTGAGTTCTGTTTTGTGATTGTGCTATTTAACTTTAATATAAACTTTATTCACCCTTAAACGGTTGTGTAATAAAAAAGCAGAGTCTGTATTAAAGTGTATAAAGTAGTAAGAGCCTGTATAAACAGAATGAATAGTAGATTATAAGAGAGAGAGGGCGAGAGAGAGAGAATCAAAGCATGAGACATTAGGAGAGGGTGACCTAATACATATAAAATAAAAAAATTAAAATAAAACTAGAAAACGAATGAGAAAATAATGACAATAAAATAAATGGAGTTGCTTAATACTATATACATATAAAATAAAACATTAAAAGTAGAAACGGAATTAAGAAAAGAGAGATTAAACATTAGATAGCTGTGTAAAATAAGCGGTTAATTTAAATACAATTTAAAGATTTTTTACCCCATAAACAAAGATTCCCAAGCATGTTACATGGCGACTCTGATAATGAGTCCTTTCCCTCCTTGCTTTGGGCATGAGTAAGAAACCCCACCTTTAGGCATGAACCAATCAGAAGAAAGAAACATCACAGCATATCCTATTGGTTAGTTTGAATTTTGTGTTTGTTAGTTTACAGCAATCAGGAAAACATCTAAGTAAATTTTGCGAGGGTCTAGCTGTATAAAAAGACTGCCGTTAGTGAAGACTTTTTAACCTACAACAACAACAACTATGGAGGGCCTCAAAACTCCAAATGATGCTGAGATTCCAGAATTTCCACCGTCTCTGAGATTGTATGAAAGACTGTACAGACACGGGAACACATTGTTGATACCTCAGCCTTCTTTTGATTTGGAGGAGGATAAGGAAAAAACACAACTCAATGAAAGTTTCTCTTCCCATCAAAAACAACCTAGCCACCTGTATCAAGAACGCCATTCAAGATCCTATCATTTTATACCCCCTTAATATCAAATTATAGCAAGTAATCATAATTTTAATAAAGCATCATTCCTATTTTAAGCATATTTTATTAGTATGCTTAAATATTAGGCCAGTAGGCCCTGTCATAACTAATATGCTTGACATAAGGTACCGAACCTACACTACTATCTTCAAACCACTTACTCTGGATTAGTCCCACAATACTCCAGGGTAAGCAGTTTACGAAACGTGGCATGGGGATCCTGTCTGTTGAACCAACATTTTCAAATCTGAGTGGCCAAAAGCAGACTCCTAATTCCTTATGTTGCCATCTAAAGAAATGGTTTTCAGGAGGTACACAACATGCCAAACAGGGAGCTGAGATGCAAGTTAACATGCATCAAGCTTAATGTGTTTTTATGGTATTGGTTTTGAAATGTAAGTAAACTGAGAGAATTCAAGGACGTAGCTAGAGAGACGGGTAGTCCAGCTGCATTGGGGCCACAAGCCTGTAGGCCCCACACTCCCTGGTGAAGCTGCATCCCCTGATGCTGGGCAGGAAATCTGGGGGCCCATTCCATCTTCTGCACCAGGACCCATTCCAACCAAGCTACGCCCCTGAGCCAATTCACCTGCAGGACTGAAGATGTGAAATCCATACCTGTTTCTGTATTGTATCTATCATTTCAGTACACAAATGCAGGAGAAGGTAAATAGGTTATTTTTATATTCAAATTGTTGCCATGTTTAAGCCAGAAATACCAAACTGTGAGTCAGGACCACAAATGGGGTTCTTGCATCTGTGGGTGAGGGTCACGATCCCAATTGATATTTGACATACTTTGCACATGTTTGTTGCTGTCTGGAATCACAGGAGTATATTTAAGTTATAATGGCGTCACAGAAACAAAAAGCTTGGCAACCAACACAAGGCTAAGCACCTAAATTTGAATTTCTGATATCATGAGGATCACCCTGTTAAAAAAACTTGACTATATATCTTTGAAATGCGTAAATTCTGCACCATCCCACAAATGTTTCAAATAGCACAGAACCCAAGATTACCAATCATTTGAAATAATGCTATCTACTGTTATATGTGATTTGCTGTTTTATTAGGCTTTGCTATGTGAGCTGGCATCTGATGAAGCAGCAAACAAAATGAGCATGAAATATAGAAAAAGTTATTAATCAACATATACATAACAGACTTTGCTGTTTCTGAGACTCTTCTCTCTCCTTTCCCCTCCTCGCTTGCTAAAAATAACAACATAAAAAGCAGCCTGGGCTGACATAGATAATAAACAAATCTATTTTTTAAATCTATTAATATCTCCAAACATAACTTAAATTAGGGGGAAATGTGAAAATCTACAAATTGCATTAATAATTACCATTTTTGATTTATCTGAAGTGCTGCACTAGGCCAAATCCACTCATTATCAAGGCAATGGGGAAGAGTCACTCCTACTGGGATCCTATAAACACATGAACAATTGGGCCATAGGGAGGATGAACTCCGTGGTGATGGAAGAAGTGCTGTTATTTTTCTAGCAAATCTAACTGGGACTCCATAAAAGAGCTACAGACAGAGACTCCCCTGGAGAGACATTAAAACAGCACATTTTTGTTCTGCTCCTACTTCTAGCACAGAAGGTGTGGGTGGATTGTGTCACTATTAATTACCATTACAGGAAAATGAATTACTGTAAGAGGACCAGAGTGTGGGCTGTGAATCAAGCCCATTGATTTTTTGATAGTGTTATTACTCTGAGTTTAAATCAGCGCAACCGAGATCAGAATCTTACTTAAACAGAGGCTTATACCAGAAGCATTTTCAAGAATTCAGCAGATAGGCATTTTCCAGAGGTAAAGATAGGGTGATTTCAGACGTGATGGGGCGCCCATTGGCCCCAGCACGGAATCACCATTTGATTCCCCGCTGGAATCAAAACGGCCCGTTAACAGACGAGCCGGCTGATCCCGGAGGGGAATCAGAGGAGGGGGCGGGGCCGCGTGACGCAACGTGTGGCCACACAGTCCCGCCCCCCCACGTGCCCCAGGCTGCCTGCCCTCCAGGAGACGGGCGGGTGCAGTGGCCAATGGGGCCACTGCGCCCGATTCCGTCCCGGGGTCTGGACCACGGCCCAGAATCGGTGGCGGTAACAGACGTTACCGGCCGCCGATTCCAGGCCATGGTTCAATTAACCACGCTTTCGGAGATGGTGCCAGGACCATCCTCGAAAGTGTGGTTAATTTGCTCACCGCCGGCGGTTCACCATGGTGAACATCTGGCGGTGAGCAAACACATGTTACATGACCATCCGCCACCACAGGGGATTGTCTGTGGTTGACCGTGATCGCCCAACGTCTGAAAACACCCATAGATTCTATTCCAAATCCTGAACATGTAGGAGCTCAGGTCAGATCATCATAATGGCCCCCTCCAGCCTGAAAGACTATGAAACTGTGGAGGGAAGAAATGCTGAGAAAATCAGAATTCTACCAGGAGAGACAATTCCTAAACTACGACATGTGAAGGCCAAGAACCTCATCCCCATACAGAATTGCTCCCATAATTATTGTAATAGAGGAAAACAAAGTAGTTCAAATGATCTCTTTTATTAGAACAACTTCTGTTGATGAGAATATGCAAGCTTTTGGACCAAACAGGGCCTTTGTCAGGCATGTATCGTAGACAGTCAGAAATATAGAAAGCCGG
>QEPC01011684.1:2937392-2960157 GCA_003113815.1 Sphenodon punctatus
GGAGAGACAGAATTTGAAGTGAAGGAAGTCAGCGTGAGAATGGGATTTGCGCCAGAGTCGTTCAGCAGCACGAGTGGAAGAACGGAGGTGGCGGATACTAGGGGTCTGCTGCTGCTGCTGGAGCTAATAGGAGGGACAGGAAGGTGAGGGATGGGGACAGGAGCCAGGGCGGGGAGGCAGAACAACTTATTGGGGGAGAAGCTGGCTGCAGCCTGCCCCCCAGCCATGCAACTGCGGGGCCCCAGCTAGCCGCGGCTGTGCCAGCTCCGGCTCCAGCAAGCTGTGCTGACTCTGCTTTGCCTGGGGGGGGGGGCAAGACAAGCGACGGCAGGGCTGGGAGGGGGGGCAGGTATGCTTGCCTTCCAGCACAGTGCACAAGCCAGGGGGAGACTACAATAGTCAGCGTTTACAGAGTTCCGCTCCTCAGCGCGTCGCTAATTACAGAGCTCACAGGGGGACGGACGCAGGTGCTCCCCAGCTCTCGGAAAGGAGAAAGGAGCTCAGGTGCGCATGCGCGAACCAGCAGAACTGATTGTTTATCACTAATAACTCAGTTTTGGCTGCATCAATCAGTATCATATTTCAAAAGCACTTATTGATCTCATTCTCGAAGCCTGTGAAGTTTGGGGTCTCAACTCATCCAGGGGGAGGAGATACTGATGAATCAAATACC
This sequence comes from Sphenodon punctatus, assembly GCA_003113815.1. Lineage (NCBI taxonomy): Eukaryota > Metazoa > Chordata > Lepidosauria > Sphenodontia > Sphenodontidae > Sphenodon > Sphenodon punctatus. Next base: position 2,938,066 of record QEPC01011684.1, read on the forward strand.
CGAGGGCGTTGTGAATTTTGACCACAAGCAATTAATGTTTAAACAGTTATAACGTTTTATGTTCCTAATGGATCTTTTTCAAACTTTGTGGATATGATGGTCCTCACAACTTACAGCCATGGTTACATTTTCAAAAATGTAGGTCAAGTGGTTTCCGCAAAATCGGGGCTTCAGCAGTCCCGTTTATAATGAAAGGTGGCTGTACATTTAAGTATTCAGGCAGTTGCCGCTGCCTGAAAAATGAGAGAGCTAAGAGGCGTAAAATAGATAGGAATTGGGCCAACTGGGAGTCAGCCTTCATTATTTACGCAGGAGTCATAATGCAGGCATTTCCAGAAAGGGTGGTAGCTCTCTGGAAGTATTTTAATATAGTGAGGCGGGTGTATTTGACAAAGGAAGGTTTCGGATGGCTCAGGTATGATGAGGCATTTCATCAGAACGCGGCCATTACGCCGGGGGTTCGCTGGGATGTGAAAGACCATGACCTCTGGATAGAGTGCATTCAGGGAAAGGAGGTTGTGCGTGCAGATAGTGGTCACGTTATTGTCAAGGGGGATGCTCAGCCTTCTGAAAATTTTCGTGGTGACCAGGGTAAGAGGGGATCGCAGTCATTGGCCTGCTGGGATTTTAATGAGGGCAAGTGTTTTTGTTCCTTTTGCAGGTTCAAGCATGCATGCCTCCAATGTGGGGGGGCACACCCCTCCACTAACTGTCAACGCAGGCGAGGTGCAGGCCAGAGGGGAAAGAGGGTATTCCAGCCTGGAGCTGGGAGGGGGCAGGGGCCAACCCAGTCCAGCACGGGAAAGGGCGCCAACGCCAGTTAAATGGTGGGTGGTTAAGGGTTTGTTACAGGATTACCCTGATCCTGTTCAGGCACATTATGTTGTTAATGATTTTCAGTTTGGTTTTGAAATTCCTTTTGAGGGAAGGAGGGAGCATATGGTTGCAAGAAATTTGAGATTGGTAGTGGGCATGGAGTCAGTGGTGGAGCAAAAGATACAGAAGGAGATAGCTGAGGTCCGAGTGGCTGGCCCCTTTGAGTCCTTGCCTATGGAGAATTTGACAGTGTCCCCGTTGGGCATAGTGCCAAAGAAGGCCCCTGGGGAGTATAGATTGATTACCCAGGGGATTTTCAGTGAATGATGCAATTCCACATGAGCTGTGTACGGTCCACTATGCGTCTTTTGATAAGGCAGTCGAACTGGTTAGGGAATGTGGTCGGGGTGCTCTTATGGCAAAGAGTAACGCAAAATCTGCTTTTTGCCTCTTGCCGGTGCACCCTAAGGATTTAGATCTATTGGGATTTACATTTAAGGGCTGGTTTTATTATGATAAAGCGATGCCCATGGGATGTTCCATCTCATGTGCCGCTTTTGAAAAATTCAGCTCGGCTTTGGAGTGGATCGTTAAACATTGGACGGGTTCAAGTCACGTGTCTCATTATTTCGATTATTATTTATTCATCAGCAGGGCAGGATCAAGGGAGTGCAGTGACTTGTTGACCTCCTTCAGGCGAATTACCTGTTTGGTTGGGGTTCCATTAGCAGAGGAAAAAACGGAAGGGCCTGCTTCTGTTTTGACCTATTTGGGAATAGAGCTGGATTCAGTGAGTCAGTGCTCGCGTTTGCCTGAGGATAAATTGATGAACCTTAGGAAGGAGATTTCTTCTTGCAGGGCGGCTAACAAAGTGACTCTTAGGGTCTTGCAATCATTGCTCGGTAAGTTGAATTTCGCATGCAGGGTGGTTGCACTGGGTCGTGCATTCTTGTCCCGCCTTTATGCTAGGACCGCTAGGGTGTCCATGCCGCATCACCACATCAGAGTTACCAAAGAGAGGTGAGATGATATAGGGATGTGGCTCGAGTTTCTTCAGAGTCACAATGGGGTCAGTCTGTGGAGGGAGTTATATTTGTTGGAGGCTGAGTTGCAGGTGCATTCTGATGTGGCTGGGCTTGGAATTTATTTTCAAGGCAGGTGGTGTTCTGAGCAGTGGCCAGCTCATTGGCGTGGCTTGGATATTCTGAGAGATTTAACGTTTCTGGAGTTGTTTCCTATAGTTGTGGCGGTTCATTTGTGGGTTGATAGATTTTGGGATAGGAGAATATTATTCTGACAACCCAACGTAGTGAATCCATTGTCGTCAAAATCCAAGAGGCTGATGGGCCTGGTTTGAGTTTTTGTTTTATGGTGCTTGAGGCATAATATATTGCTTTCTGCTAAGCATGTGCCGGAAGTGAACAACGAGATTGTTGATGCCCTGTCTCATTTCCAGATCCAACGCTTTCGGGATCTCGCTCCATGTGCCAGGGAGGAGCAAGACTTCGTTCCCCACGAGCTTTGGAGCCTTGGATTTTAGAACTGATAGAAACGGCGAAGGGTTCAGTTTCCCCGACTACATGGCACCTTTATGAGAGAGCTCTTAAGGAATTTTGTTCTTTCGCGGTTGGGGAAGGTTGGTTGGTGGCTTTCCCAATCCCGTTGCCACAGGTAGTGCAATTTGGTATGGAGCTACGTAGGAGGGGTCTGACGCCAGGCACAATTGTGGCAAAGTGGTCAGCTCTATCATTTTTATCTAAGATGGTGGGCTCTTCTGAGTTATCGGGGTCTCCTATCCTACGGGCCATGCTTGAGTCCTGGAGAAGGCTGGGGCAGGGTAGGGCCGATAGCAGAGTACCGATGTCACCCAAGTTATTGGCAGACATGGTTGCCACGTTAGCTGGGTTTGCAATGATGTACACGAAGTTAAGTTATTTCAAACAGCTTTTGTGATTGCCTTTTTTGCAGCCCAACGGTTTAGTGAACTAGTTGTTAATTCACGTTCGGACTGCTCAGGCAGGGCTTTGCAAGTTGGGGATGCATTAGTAAGCGATGATCGCATTGAGTTGTGTATTAGAATGTCAAAGACTGACCAGATCGGGAGAGGTGCCAAGGTTGTGCTCTTTAAATCCATTGAGTCGTTGATTTGTCCGGTTTTACGTGTGGTTGAATTTTTGAGGGATAGACCTCGGGTTTCAGGTCCTTTGTTTATACACCAATCTGGTCAACCACTTACCCGTTTTCAGTTTGTGGCAGTTATGAGGCGTTGGATACTTTGGGTATGTCGGGTAGGTTTAGTTCACATTCATTTAGAATAGGAGCTGCATATACAGCAGCTGTGGCTGGTTTTCTTGTTACTGATATTAAGACAGTGGGTAGGTGACGTTCAGCAGCAATCAGGTCCTATATTCGCTCCCTTCCAGCAAGGTAGATTAATGGTTAGTGGAGTGAGGTGGGTTTTTTCTCCTTTCAGGGTCGCTGCATCACGTGGGAAAAAAGGTAATTTGGATTATTGGGCACAGTTTTGTTAGTTGGGCTGAAAAAAGGGCTAAAAGTTCGAGTTGGGGGGTCCCAGTTAGGTCTGTCCTCACATGCAGCTGTGGTATGGAAAGGTAAGCAGGGCATGCTGTGGCCCCAGTTGAACCCATTGTTGCTCGGGTGGGGTGATAAGCCTTCCCCAAGGATAATATTAATTCATTTAGGGGGAAATGATTTGACTATGGGTTGGGGTTGGACTTATCTATAATGGTAAGACAGGATTGGTTTAGGTTAAGGGAGCTGTCCCTGGGGTTACTTTGGTTTTCACTGAGATGTTGCAAAGGATAAAATGGTCTAGAGCCATTACTCCAAGAGCGATGGACAGATCAAGAAAAAGGGCTAACAAGGAAATCAGAAAATGTATCGAGAAGGCGGGTGAAATTTGGTTTGTGCATAGGGCTATCTCATGGACAAGGCCGGAATTATATTAGTTGGATGGGGTTCACCTCTCTGAAAGAGGCCTGGACCTCTATTTGGGCAATGTGTGAGAATTTTTGCAAAAGTGTTTAGGTTAGGCAGGGGGTGGCTCTGGGTGAGTTATGGGGGTGTTCAAGCAAGCTTTACTGCTGAACTAGTTGGCGGTCTTCAGTACCATAGTAAATTGAACTGTTATTGGAACTGGTTTGGCATTATGGAAAACATCTGGTAATGGGGGATGCTGGTATGCATCCAGTCAGGGGATGGGCGCCCCGCTTCTATCCCAGAGAAGAAGGATTGGCGTCAGGTGGTATATGGGAAGGATCTAAGCAGTCCCGATATATTCACTTGCTCGTCAGTTCTTCTTCGGGTATGGATCCGTTCTGGTCCATTGGCGAAAAGGAATTGGACTGGTATCTCCAATCCAATTGGTTATGTATTATGGTACTGAAAGCGGGGAGTGAGGGGCATTGGTGGTATGGGTGATATCTAGCGGTAGGACTTAAGCCCACTCACTCCTCTTATACTCACCCAGAATTATCAATGCGGTCTGATTCTAATGGGCTCCCTAATTGGCATCTTAATTGGAATTAACTACAAGTTGATTCGGCCATGGATAATTATAGTAATTGGATAATTAAGTTGATTGGGAACAATTTGATTGGCAATAGGGTCTTTCCACCATTCTCATTAATTGGTTCTAATTGGTGCTTGTTTCTTAACAGATTTCTCTTCATATTGGTTGTTTTAATAAACAGTTGCGGCCAGTTTACCCAAGCTGATTGTGTCTGTGCCTTATTTCCAGTGCGGGGACAACTAGGGTGAGATTTGTACGTAGTAGAGTGTCTGGTTGGTGACTATGTAGCATAGATTATGGGGTTTAAGCATCACTGGCAGGTTTCATCGCAGCAGTGTGCTGCCAGATCATGGCAGCTGTCGAAGGTCTCCTGACAGGCCTAGGTCTTCTCACTGGGGCATGCTGCCAAGGTGGGCCATTTTGCGTATGCGCAGCCCTTTTCCAAAATAGTGCTGGCAGCATTGGTGCCATTTTGGAAAAGGGAAGCCATTCTGCACATGCATGAAAGACAAAGACAGGCCCCAGGAGTGTGGGGGTGTTAGGAACGTGGATCCTCTGAGGCCTGGTCCCAGGGAATGGGGTGGGGTGGGGGAGGTTGGACCCCTGTCCCAGAGAATAGGGTTGGTGGTTAGATAACGGGGTTTTTCAGTCCCGGTCCAGAACGGTTCACTTCGATTCCCTTTTGGTCCGGTTCCACTTCCCATTGAAGTCAATGGGGATATATTTCCTATTGACTTCGAAGGGGAAAGAACTGAACCGAAGAAAGAACTGAACTTAGAAAGAACCAAAGCCGGAATAAACCAAAACCAAAAACACACCCTGTGTCCCATTCCTACTGGAAATAGGATCCTGTTCAGTGTCTCTATTAGTGCCTCCTTCAAACATGTCAGAGCCTGGAAGGTGGGGGACGTCAGGACTGTCAGCCCCTCAGTGCCTGATATGCCCAGCAGATGATCCCTTATCCCAGCAGCAAGAATGGCTGCTCCTTCTTCATCCACTCAATACACATTTGGCGTGTCCAGCCTAACAAACAGTGGCGGAAAACTGAGGAAAAGTGCTGGAAATAAAGTCCAAAGTACCACCAGAAATTGACAAAAATGCCACCCCCTAACCCCACCCCCATGTCTTTCCTCTGTTTTCTTTTTCCTTTTCGCTTTTGGAGTGCTCCAAAAAGAGAAAGAAAAAGTCAAAGCACCAGTGAGAGTGAGAGTGGAGAGAGTGATCAGTCTTCAGACAGTCTAGGCACTGCGCCTGGGACTCTATGGTCCCATTGGACCTGAATGCAGGCAGAGGCTGAATGGACACACATTAGCACACATTCATCCACGCAGTAGGTCCACATTCTCTGAGACACTGCTGTGAATGGGAGCTCCATGGCAGGTCGGTGGCCAATGGGGGTAAACATCTGGCAACCAGCTAAAAAATTGACAGGTGAACGCTCACCTGGTAGAAGCTAATGTGGCCTATTGTCTTGTTTTTTTTCATCTTGAGATAGGACCGCAGGACTACGGCGATCAGGTTTTGGGATGCCACGGATTAGGTTTTCCCATTCCTACTGGTTGGGACCCACTCTGAATGCAGAGCCCAACCTGCAGAAACAGCCCCATTGGCCAGGCTGCTCCCAATAAACTGGAGATGGCTCTATTTGGCGTTGGCCAAAACATCACTGACAGGTAAGTCCCTGCCAGAGAAGCTTCCCTTTCTCCTCTGGGACCAGGCAATGGGGATTTTCACATGGACGTGGGGTGCACAGCCCCAGAGCAAATCCAAGGGTGTACCCTCGCATCTCCCCATTGCAACCACACCTGGGCCCATTTTAAATGGACCTGGTGACTGCCGGGATCCACAGTTCACCCATGCAGCACTCCTCCCCCACACCATGCTATGGCATTGCAGGAGTAACCCCCAGTCAAGTGGCCGTTTGCCAAGCAGACAGACGGCAGGCTCCCCTCTGGTCACTGTCCCAGGGTTGGGCTGCCTGCTCTTCTGGTGGTGCCACAGGATGTTCCAGAGCACTGCCGGTGGGGTAGCCCTAGCGCAGGGACACCTTACCCTGCCTCTGTTTCATGTCCACGTCTGGCAGGTCAGCTTCCCGAGGGTGAGACGGGGCAGAGGTGGGAAAGGAGTCTGTGTGAAAACACCCATTGTCAGCTAACATGGCGGCAGCACAGGGGGAGGCAGCTGGTACATCCAAATGGCACCTATGCAATGAACTAGAAATATAAAAAGGGCTTTTGCAATTTGAGAATCCACTTCCTTTGGTGAGCAGTTGCATTGCAATTTTCACCTATAGGAAATTTGCAACGTTTCACTATGCTGTTTTTATCAAAGGTAAACTTTGCAATGCAAAAGAAAGGCATGCATAAGAGAAACAAAGAAAATTATGGGGTAGGGAATGAGAGAAAAGCAAGACACACAGAATACTAATGAGGGGAGAAGAAAAAGGAAAACTTGAGAGAGGGGGAACCCCAAAGATCTCGTTTGATTACCCTAACCCCAGTATCCCAAACCATCTAGAAGTCTGGTATGCTCACTCACATCCTCAGGTAATTTAAGTTAATACAGGAGCAGACTATGATGAATTACAGCAGGATCTTGTGAGACCCGCTGAACCCTGGACCAGGATCCGTCTCGGATCCCAGTCTGTGATTAGGCCGTCCATCCTTCAGATGTGTCGCCCTGATCGCTAACAGGGATCGGGGAGGGGGCGGGGCTGCGCGGCATGGCGCGGCATGCTCCCCCCCATGCTCCCTTGTCCGCCCACCCTCATGCAGACGGGTGGGCGCAGCAGCCAATTAGGCTGCTGCGCCCTATCCCGTATTGCAGTTGGGACCACAATCTGGGATGGGCCAAAGGTAACACACGTTACTTTTGGCCCATCCCATATCGTGGCCACTCTAACCACGGTTCTCGACCTCCTGCCAGCCAGAGGTCAAGAACCGTGGTCAAGCTTGATCATGGCCAGGGGTTCACTGTGGTGAACATCTGGCCGGGACCAAACAGATGTTCACGGAAACGCCCCAAAGGGAATCCACTGGGGTTCACTGTGGTGAAAGGCGTTTTTGTAACGTGTGAAATTACCCTAAATGGCAGATGAAATTCAATGTGGAAAACTGCAAAGTGATGCACATAGAGAAAATTATCTATACCTACATGAACCCATCATAGAATACCTTTTCCTGGGTTACAACTCAGGAAAAGGATCTTGGAGTCACTGTGGACAATTCATTGAAAGCCTCAGCTCAGTGTGCAGTGGCGGTCAAAAAAGCAAGCTGAATGTTAGGAATTATTCAGGAAGGAATAGAGAATAAAACTGAAAATATCATAATGCTGCTATAAAAATCTGTGGTGCGACTGCATCTTAAATATTGCGTGCAGTTCTGGTTGCCCCATCTCAATAAAGATATAGTAGAACTAGAACTGGAAAAAGTACAGGTAAGGGCAACAAAAATGATCAGCTGTATTACATCCTGGCCCTGCAGTCTCAAATTCCATCAAATACTAGGGCATGAAGCAACAGAAGGGAATTTGAGAGCTCAAATTATGATCCCTGCATTCCTGCAAATTATGATCTCTGCGTTCACTTGAAAGAAGAGTGATCTGTAATTCTCACGCTCAGCTTTGACCTTTCCCCTTTCAAAGCCCTGAGAAGGCATTCTCCTACAGTTTTTCACATTCCCCCATAATTGCACTAACATCGTCCAATCTAACTGCTCTCTAAAAGGGCAGGGGTGCTAGAGCACTGCCAAACTTCTTGTGGGGCTCTGATATGCTCCTCCAATGCATTTGGAAGGAAAAGTGGGCGCCATCTACCCCTTGCTGTAAAGCCCCCCCCCCCCCCCGCCCCATACAGATTGAGGACCACATGGACATAGCTAGCTTGGAATGGGCCCAGGTGCAAAAAATGAACCTGTGACTCCCCATCCTCTCCCGTCGCACCCCACTCCTGACACCGCAGCGCCTCTTCCTCCCTCCACTTGCTGACCCGGAGGAGGCTGCGGCTGTACTGTCTGCCTCGTGCCATCGCCGGTGCATCGCCAGGTAGGTCCCATGCACACCATGCCTTGCAGGTGCTTTTTTTCAGCTCAGTTTCCACCCAGTTGTGCCACAAGAGGACAGGATTTGTGCCCCCCTCAGCTTACGCCCCGGGAAAATTACCCTCCTGTTCCTATGATAGCTACGCCCCTGCTCTGAGGACCCTTTAGCTACCATGCAGGGGAGCTCTGCACATAGAGAATAATCACTGCTGCAAACTTCATTCATAAGTCTTGTGATCAATAAAAAGTCTCATCTTTGCAGAAAGTTTTACACACTGCAGTACACATGAGTAAATGTAAAATTTACTTCATCTTTTCTCTAGTGAATGTTATTAATCCTACCATTACTGCACTGGGGCTTAAACCTTGCTGGCTTCTTTCACTTCTGCTACCAATTAGATTACCTCTTTCGGAATTGTATTTGGGTAGGCGGGTGCTGGCATCTAAGATGGGTGAGATTCAATTCATCGGTTACATAAGAGCTTTTTTGCAATTTAACCAAGAAAAATAATAATAATTTAGCTTTTTTTATCTCTCTAACACTGCACTGAGATCAGAGTGACAAACTTTCTCTTCAGATTCCTCTCATGTAATTTTCAAGGAACACTGAGATTTATAAGGAGAAAACTACAATTTAAGCAGGTGTCTGGCTTTTATGTATTGAAGACACACAGCTCTTCTAAACAATATACATGACCCAAAGCTGTGAAGTGTTCAGATACTGAAGCTAAGGGCAGTAACATCACCTCTTTCAGCCCAAATCCCTAACAGTCAGAGTGGAAATCTGAGTGTGATAGTTAAGCAATCTGGGTGTGGCAGGAAGCATCCTGCAGGGGCTGAGACCCCTTTAAGAGTGCCAGGGTGCCAGCTGGAACAGGATTGATGGCACTGAGCCAGGCAATCAGCTGGAGAAGGGCTGGGGAAGGCCAGTCCTGAAGCGGCTGAAAGAACCCAGTTCAAAGAGTTGGGAGCATGGCAGGGTACTGGCCCTTTAAGGGCTGGAGGCCTGAAGGTCTAGCCACGCCCCCTTGAGCTATATAAAGACAGGGAAGCCTGAGGAGGCTTCAGTCTAGGAGTGAACTCACATGTAACTCTTCTAAACACCTATGTCCGCGGGGCCTCGGAAGCTGTATAATCAGCCCCGGATGATCCCCTGATCACTGTTACGTGTGAGTTCACCCACTCTCAGTTCCATCCCCGCTTTAAACTCTGGTCTGGCATTTCTAAATGCCGGACTTGAGTTTAAAGTGGGGATGGAACTGAGAGCGGGTGACTCACTCAGAATAGCGATCCGGGGATCATCCGGGGCTGATTATACAGCTTCCGGGGTCCCACGGACATCGGCTTTTAGAAGAGTTACATGTGAGTTTACCCTAGGTCTGGCAGCAGACCTGAGAGGTGCTCTCTGCCTCGCTAGCCTCTATGCTCTCCAGGGTTCTGAATTAGGCTAGGCTGAGAGGAGACCCTGGACGTCCGTGACCAGCCTCTATGCTCTCCAAAGTCCTGAATACAACTCTGATAGGGAATACCGTGAGCTGCTTGGGGAGGCCCTGGGCTTAGGGCAGTGCTGAGGCCTGCATAGAGCCTGGGAGCTCTGTATGGGCTAAAAAGGACTAGGGTCAGAGGAACTGTATCTGCCCCAGGGACCGACAGATACAGGAAGATGGACAGCCTATGGAGTTTCCCCTGCAGGCTCCCTGAGGGGCTATTGAGAGCCAGGAAACTGGAGCTTGGCTGAACTTGGGGATGGGTAGGGCTGCGGTTGCTGGAGGTGCTGAATTCCTGGCATTAGTGAGGCTATTGATAATACTGCTGTGTGACTTTATGAACTATGACAGGCTGAAGCCTGGGAGTTTGATATACTTGAGAACTGAGCTGAGCTAATTCCCAGGTGGGCTGGCCTTGGAGGAGCCTGATCTTGTTACACTGGGTTTTCCAGGACAAATACTGCATTGACATAAATCAGCATGACCTCGCTGACTATCCCCCCTGCTAGTAGGATGGGCCCAAAGAGGGTTTGTTTCCCTTGTTTGAATGAAATGCTTCTTCTGCAAGGAGCAAATTTCAGCCCTGAGTAGAAAACACAATAAAGTTGCTTTATCAGAATATCTCAGAGGATGTAAAAATATCCTCAATAAGTGGCAATACCAATTACAGGAGAGATTTTATTTATTTTATTTAAATTGATATGCCACTCCTCCCAAAGGCTCAGAGATGGCCTTTGTTACAATTATGCTGTATTAATAGTTTACGACATGCTTGAGAGGGTTATTTTTTACTGTTTCTAAACAAAAAAATAAAATCACATATTAATAAATATTAAATGCCTCATTTGAAATAGAAGTCAGTTGTGTGTTGTTTCCACGAGCAACCTGTTCCAACTGAACATTGTCTTCTGTCATTCTCAGAAGGAGAAATGCAGGTTGCATTCCCCTTGCCTCCATGAATTGTCCAAAGTGGTCTAACATTTGTATCTTCTTCTGGGTTAAAGTGATTACATTCAAGAGCAATCTCTGCTCATCATTTGAAAACATTGCAACCTAAATAAATGAAATGATGTCCCAACTATACGACATAAATAGCAACAGGAGAATATTCAACCCAGAGTTTGTTCGATTTCAGCCGCTATCCCAATTAACAGTCTTGATTAAGTAGCATCTACGGTATGTAGGAGCTGCTTAAACATAAACCTCATGGAGTTTCTTGTCCTCTGCAGCAGGATAATCCATATCAGGGGACAACATGGAAGAACTTCTTCTTCGACTAAAAAGTTCCTAAATTTTTACAGTCTTATGTGATCTATCGCTTATTGATCTTATTTCCCATTCATTTATTTTACTGAGTGATGCACAGAATCAGGTGCCCCTCCTGCACAATATTATCTTCATATCTTTTTTGAAATACATAAACATGCAACTCTTGTTGGCTTTTATTTGGACACTGAAATGCATTTGTCAGAACTCCAGGGGGCTTCAGCCTCTGAACCCTGGCCCTTCAGGCTTCAAGGCAGACGCAACATCCACACGGTCACCATGTTGCCCTGGTAAAATCAAAGATGCACAGTCCAGCTGTCTTCTTGCAAAGTCTGGCTCCACCTAGCTCACCTGACCGGCTGCTGATGACCCACACTTTGATTGTCCAGGCTCCTATTTAAGTTCCTTGGTCATAGCAAGAAGGCAGCTAATTGCCTGCCACCTACCTCAAACAGATCACTCAGTTACTGTGTGCTGACCACAACCTCTTGCTAGCCCTTAGACAATGACAGACAGTACCCCCTGTACTTGATCCTTACCTGAACACTGGGCAGCACACTTTGCCTATCCTTTGGACCTAATAGTCCTACAGACAGACATCCTGGATTCTGACACTGGGCCAAGTCCAGTCTTTGCTCTATTCCAGCTGACACTGGAATAGAGCAAAGGCAGGTATCACATTAATACCTGTCAGTATTAATGTGATAAATGTCACTGTCATGGCATGCTGGTGCAATTTTGCTGCTGACACACAGGACTAGTCTTCACTCATTTCCCTAGAGAAAGCTCTCTCACTTCTCCTTTCCATCATTTTACAATGATAAATCAATAGTATTTGATTATAATTGTTTGATACGTAGAATTATGATTTTCTGCCAGTTTAACACAGCTAAGAACAGTTCTCACTACAATCTTCGCAATATTTCAGATTTGCACCTATATTTAGATTGATAGTTTCATTTTTGTCTGAAAATCAACAGCATATAGTCTTGATCGCTTCCTTAGTTTCAATGTTAAGAGAAGAATCATATTGGACACAACTCTAAACCCAACTAAGCTCTTCGTATAACAATGTTAGTGAGAGCGAAAGCAGAGAAGCTGCATTTCTCACTTTTGCTCATTTAGCTCAGAGGTACTTTCCCACATCCACACTTCAAAATTACAACTCCGAATTTAAAAAACTAAACACAGGAAAGCATACTAGGCCTAACTTGCTCTCCAGAACACCTGTAAGTTCCTTAATACAGCTCCTTGCATCAGCTACCCTTGCACACACAAGTCACAAAAAGGGAAATGTCTGCTTTTCACTCCAAAATGTAAACACTTGTAACTCACTCATTTTGAATGGATTTTCTTGAAAAAAAATTGGAGGGGGGGAATCCAAACCTCACCAAGTGACCCCCCTACCAAGTTTCAGACTGTTGGACATACCATTCCAATTTGATAATGATTAGAATGCTCATGATTATAATGGTATGATGCAGATGCCTTAACTAATAAAGCCACTCCCACAGTTCTATAATTAATATTGTCAAAGCATCACTTAACACATTGTTTCATGCTGTACTTTGCTGGTATTACTCACTGGGTGAGGCCACATGAGCGGGGAAGGCCCAAGCCCCATACGGTCCTGTGGCAGGCAATCGCCGCCACCACGCTGTGGGGCCAGCATGGGGGAGCTGGCCAGATGATTGCGGGGAAGCCAGGTAGTTTGGCCCCTATCGGAGCCACTACCATGGCCATGGTGCTGGCCAAACAAGTGCACGCCCAGCCCTATCCTGTCTCCCCTGCCTGGCTGGACCAAAATTGATGCCCCTGGCCATGACATGGCCATGCACAATGGGCACCACCACCTGTCATTCACAGCCCTGCCATGAAGCTCACCGTGGAGTGGGCAGAAGGGGCCTGGTCACGTCGGTTGCCCCACCCTGGGCTGCCATACTCCAGTTGGTTCAGGCTACTCCATGACGCATCCTCAGAATTTTTCTGAGGACGCACTGAATAGCAGGTAGCCGTTCATCCCGCCACGGTGCCGGGGGAACATTTGGGTGCTGCCGGCCACATGATGCACTGCATCACGAAGTCCAGCTTCCCAGGGAGGGGTAAGGCTACCCAAGGCATAGACACCTCCCCTCCCTGTTTCGTCTGGTTACACCGAGTAAGACACCCACTTGCACACTAGGGGTCAGACGTTCAAAAGAGTGAAGAACCAGATTTTCAGCACCCAAAATTAGAGAAGCATTTTCAAGAGAGCCTAGATTTCATTCTCACCCCAAAAATAAGGGGCAGATTTTCAAAAGCGCCCAGCATCCAGCATCTCCTGGTGGGTTGACTATTGCCAACATTTCCAAAGAGCTCAGAACACTGGACAAATAAAAGCTGAGCTCTTTGGGGCTTTATGCAGATGAGGCAGTTCCCCAGCCAAAGGCAACTGATTTTTACCCAAGGAGTAAATGCCAGAGAGTTCATACAACATTCTGCTTACTTCAAAGTACTTTGCTATGTAGTCCAGAGTAAAGTACCTTTGTTTGAATACTGATTTTGATACCCTTGATTCCACAAAATTTCATTCCACAAATTTTTTGATATTATCTCTTTTCTTTCCAGCTTGGAATGAAAACTAATTTTAGAAGCAAGAATCTTCCAAGTAGAATTTTGACTTCCTAAGCAGCTTTAATGTCATCTTCCAAAGCACAATTTGGGAAGGGGGACAGACTAAAACAGATCAATGAAATTTAGGAATATCTTGCACAAAAGAAAAATGGGAGGTGGGGGAACCAGTCCTGTATTTTAATTGCTTCTTAAATGAAATAACTATTTGAAAGATTCTACCACAAGAAATGAGTATGGTACATGAAGCGGTCATTTAGAATATCAAGAGAAAGCAGAATCTAGTTCAAAGCAATAGCAGCATAAAAGAATATGAAGCAAATTTTACTCTTATTTGCATCAATGTAAATCTGGAGAACCACACTGACTTCCAAATATGGACTAAGTCAGATGTAACTTAAAAAAACCTGTCACACTGTGTTTTCAGACATGACAAAAGCTTGCATTTTCAGACTTTAACCTGCATGGAATTGCAGGCTACCATCATGCTTGAACTGTGCACTGCCAGATGTTAGCCTGGGCCATTCCCCAGGCGGTGTTGGTGTGTAGCCCGGACTGTGACTCAGGAACATCCCCAAGTCACAGCCCGGACTAAGGCTGTGTTCTCACCTGCGGCGGCAGCAGAAGGAACGAGGGAAGATGCGGCAGCGAGGACGAGCTGGCTGACGGGGAAGAGCTGGTGAGAACAGGGATCTGTCGCGGTTTCTCTTGTGCATGTCAGGGCAGGATTTTGCGCCTTGACATTCGCGAGAGAAGCCACGGCAGATCCCCGTTCACACCGGCTCTTTTCCCGCCCGCCGGCTCCTCCGCGCTGCCGCGTCTTCCCTCCCGCTGCCGTCACCACCGCCGCAGGTGAGAACACAGCCTCAGCGTCAACACTGCCCATGGAACAGCTGCCTAACCAGGTGTAACATGTGCCATTATGGATGAACGGCCGATTTACTTAACTCGGTCGGGATTCCCCCCAGTGTCAGGCACCATGGTGGCCGCCATGGCTGCCTGTCCGCCGGGGGGAATGGGCCACTGAATGCAGCATAGGGGCAGGCAGATGCACATCCATGCATCTCCCTGCCCCCACCGCCAGAGCGTTTGCTCGGCAGCCAGACCAAGTCCCAGCCAAAGTGACGGCTCCCACCACTGCCCAGAGAAGGCTGTGGCGGCGGGAGCTGTCACCTATGAAAACACCCTATGTAGCTAATGCTAGTGGAAGTTTTATCTGTAATGTGAAATGCTGACTGATGCCTTGGGGACCTTTTCAACAACTCTGGCCTTATCAATTCCACAAAAGCCATACTGACAATAAAATGTATTTAACCTCAACAGCCAAAAGCCAGTTAGAAGAATTGAACATTATATTAACAGTTCTTCTGTAAAATCTTCCAGTTTGTATGACAGACACTGTGGTTTGACATTCTCTGCCACCTCAATGCATCTGTACAATGTCTGACAGGAAACTCAAATTAAGATTGTGCTGCTAATGTTAAATATTTCACCCAGTCCCCAGAACTTGATAATACAAACAGAGACATGCCAACATCAGGACTGAACTAAAACCTAGTGTTCTGACTAGAATCTTAATGAGGTCTAAGTAAGAAAGTAAGTTTATGCTTAATTTGTATAAGATCCATATTCACTGTCCTGGAGAAAGTTGTCTGGTTTTTTTTATTAAAATCGCTGCTTAATTCCTTTACCACTTTCAGATCTAAAAGAAAAAAAAGGAACTACTGAAGCTAATTGGCAATGAAGGTGTCAATAACTTACAGGAGTCTCAGCACCATGCTGGATCA
This sequence comes from Sphenodon punctatus, assembly GCA_003113815.1. Lineage (NCBI taxonomy): Eukaryota > Metazoa > Chordata > Lepidosauria > Sphenodontia > Sphenodontidae > Sphenodon > Sphenodon punctatus. The sequence continues at coordinate 2,953,601 of QEPC01011684.1, forward strand.
GGCCTTCACAAAGCATATCTTTCTAGCAGCAACAACCTGGCTTGAACCTAAGTATCATATTTTAGATTATAGATACATTGTGTGCAGTTCTCCAGATGTCTAGCTGTGGTACTACTACTTAACACCAACACAAATCTCAATGAAGCGCCTACAACTTGGCTAGTGCTTATCAACTAATGCCAGTGCTAAGCAGCTGGAGGATCATCAACTTAACTCTTTGGGTGAAAACAAATGGCACAATACCCGCCCATGAGTGGGTGTTCACCTGGCCTTTTTTTGGGTGTGCAAGTTACCTGACATGTGTTGTCCATGGAGTACCCATGCACAGTGTTTTGCCAGAGAATATGGGGAATGTCATGCAGGCTAATCCTAGCTAATGTGCACCAATGAATGCATACATGTTGTGTGACATTTGTTGTGGGGAGGTGAGAAGGGGCAGAGAGGCTGGCAGCAGCATTGAATGGAATGCTGGCCGAGAAGGGGAGAAGGTCCTCTGCCTAGCCCTGCAAGAAAAACAGGCACCACCATGCCAGGGAGAGCCCCACCGGCCACAGCGTCCCCAGCCATCATTATCTTTTCATTAAAGGCCTATAGGCCATACACCCAAGACACAACATGATCTATCGGCCCCTCTAACCCTTTCCTAACCCTCGCACCGCTCTCTCATTTGTTAAGTTCAGCACTCACAGGATGTGGGTGAGCGTAACACGCAGACTCGCAATCATACTTGCTGTGCCATTTGTTTTTACCCTTAGGTTAACTGACACCCTAATTTTATTCAGCAGGTAGCTATCTGTGAGTGATACGATGCAAGAACGGATGAACTAGGCATCAGGAATATTTCTTTAGTGAATGAGAATAAAAATTTTTTTCAAACAATTAAATTTATTGCTTGGCCACAAGCCATTGCAAAAATAATCCCCATATCCGGGGTTAAAACAGCCAGTCATAATAAATCAATATTAATACTACAATAATACAAAAATAATCCCCCAACCAGGGGATAATATATACGTAATAAAATATTTATACAATAAATACTTACACAATAAAAGAAACACAATAAAATACTTCTAGAACTTTAAAAACTGGTAGACCAGGTTTCCAGGTCACACTCACCACCCCAACTATCTCAGGCCCAATAAACTAAATGAAACACTCACCCACCAATTTAGTTACAACTTGACTTTTGTACCTTTAGTTTAAATCTAGCCACAATACTAAGGTACTGAGACACGATTCCCGTTATGACCTTTGAACGATCCCAGCAATAAGTAAACATAAAACTCCGCTGGACTGCATGGATACAGGGCAATCAGGGGGTCTATGAACTTTTCCCGAGCCCGAAGAAAAAAAAGGACATTCCAAAAGAATATGGATTAATGAGTCCACCTTCCCCAGCGAGCAACTATAATGCCGCTCAGCTAAAGGTGTTCCATCATATCTACCATCAGTTTGGGCCAACAGAAAATAATTCAGTCTGGCCAAAAAAAAGAGTCGTCTCGGCCCTCTTGCTAGGGTCCCATCTAAGTATGGCATAGGGGAGCGGGAACCATTTACCATCCTCAGAAATTGTTCCAACACCCTACTGTCTCCAATGGCCGATCTTGTTTCTTGCCAGGTGCAATTCGACAGTCTCTCCACTAATAGCTTTCGGTCCCCCTTAAATCCCAGCGGGGCCAGAGCCGCCAAACTAAACCCTAGGTGGTTGATCTTATTACCCACCACCGAGCACCAACCATTCGCTCTTTTATCCTCTATGGCAAGCAATGACAGCGGAGCAGCCGTTTTAAAGTAGAGACGCAGTCAATAAGAGATAGCCCCCCTCCAAATCCTCTCGGAGAGTGGCAATAAACTGCATTCTAAACCCAAGGCCAGGTTATTTATCCCAGGGGGAGCTAGGAGTAACGCCTTGACAAAACCTGCCTGTAGTTGTTCCAATCCTTTTATTTTCCCTAAAGCCCATAGGGGAGCACCACAGAGCAGTCGCGGAATGATTTTCAATACATAAATTTTCATAGCCGGTGTAACTAAATGGCCCCCCCTAGACTTAAAGAAAACCAATAAGGCTTTATAAGACTGTCTAGCCTTATCCAAGGCAGCTTGACAGTGAACCTTCCAGGCTCCATTAGCTTGGAATATAAGGCCCAAATATTTATAAGCCCGAACTTGGGCAATTTCTTTATTATCCATCCACCATTTATGAAATGACCTTTTCCGTGAAAATACCAAGACCTTGGTCTTCTCATAATTTATCACCAGCATATTCGTCTTACAATAACTCCCCAAAACATCCAATTGACACCTCAGTCCTACCTGGGAGCAAGCCAGCAGCACAGTATCATCCACATATTGCAGACAAGGTATATAGGTATCCAGGGGGAGGGCATTTAGTTGCCCCATTGATTTATTTTTATAGCCAGAAGCTGGTGCCCCAGCGTTTGTATGGGGCTCTTTTTTGGGCCTTGAGTAAGTTGAGGGACTTGGAGAAATTTCAGGTGGGGATGGCACGAGCAATCCTGAAGGCCCCCCCTGGCATCCCGTCCCAGGCCCTTTGCCGTGAGTGCGGTCTGCTCCCTTTATGGGCCAAGATTTGGCAGGGAGCTATCATGTATTATCTACGCCTCCATTTTAATTTGGCTGCACCATGGGCCCAGTTGGTCATGTCCGACAAAGCCCCGAACCCCTGGCTGGACCTAGTAGAGGAGAAAATAAAATATAGGTATCCCCCACCTGTGGGGCATGAAAGGCAGGGGCCACAAACTCCTGCAAGAGATCATTTGAATAGATGTTAAATAGCGTCGGGGCCAGAATACATCCCTGCCTTACCCCCCTCTTAGTATAGATCTTATCTGATAACAATCCCTGGGTATTGAGTCTTACCCTCATGGTCGTATTTTTATACAAATTATTTATCAAATACAAAAGCCTAGGGTCCAAATTCAGCACCTCTAGCTTACCCCATAGACGTTCCCTAGAAACCGTATCAAAGGCAGCCTTTAAATTGATAAAGGCTGCATACAAGGCATTAGAAGGGCCAGCATACTTCTGCACCATATGGGCAAGCAAAAAACAGTGATCGATAGTAGCTCTCCCATCCCTAAAGCCTATTTGGGCGTCATTCAAAATATCTTTTTCCTTTAACCATCTATTCAGTCTTAATGCCAAATATTTCATGTACACCTTGCTTAGTACACTGAGTAGACGAATAGTTCTAAAATTTCCTGGGTCTTCCGGACTACCCTTCTTGTATATCGGCACAATAATAGCCTGTCTCCAGTCTGATGGGATATTCCCTGATGCATATATTCCTGTAAAAAGGGTCGCTAGCACCGAAGCCCACCATTTGATCCCTGCCTTTAGAAACTCCACCAGAATAAAATCTGCACCTGGGGCTTTCCCTGACTTAAAACTAAATATTATCTCTGTAACCAGGTCAGGGGAAATTTTTATTTAACAAAACTATTTAAACCTGATGGACAGTCTGACCTGGCAGCAGGAACAGAGGACATGAAAGGAGAGGAAGGAGGATGTAATTGTGGGGATGTCCCCCATAGGTTTTTTCAGAATTCAGCCCTGAAACCACCTCACCACTAAGGCTGTTCTAAGAAAACCCCAAAACTCTCTTGCTGCTGTAGTAAGCCCCTCACTGGGTCTCCAGCCAAATTTCTCAGTTGAGGTAAGTCAAGCCTCTTCGTCTGCTGTTACCCAGTACTAGGCTCTTCTGAGCCCCTTGGCCTCTGCACCCTCTCCCCAGGTACCGTGCAGCTATATTGCTCTGGCTTCGGCTAGCCAGCTCTGCTGGCATAGGGCTCCCACTTTCTCAGCCTTACCTGCCTGAGCCCCTTCCCTGGTAGTGTTCTGTTAAGCCTCCTGGCTCTGGCTTTTCTAGCTAGTGCTCTCAGCTCCTTTGCAGTTTCCTCCCACACCCAGCTGAGAGCACTCTGATCACACCCATATGCCTTTTAAACATCTAGCCCCTTAACTGGGCACACTTGTCCATGATTTTCCTGCTCCTCTAGTAGTGGCAACTTGCAGGTACTTACTCCAGCTCCCCTTGGACCTGATCCTGCAACCACTGAAGGCCCGTCCATTACAGAGGAACATCTGCCATCATGTAACGTCTAACCCTGCTTCTGAGGGCCTATGTCCACCCCAAGGGCTTGCGCCCAAGGCCCCTCTAATTATTTACAGTATGTCTCACCTGGACTAAAAGCCCTTCTCTGAAAGGTCCTGTTAATGGGTAGAGAGGTAGAGCTGTTTTTGAGCTCTGTCAATCACAGTTGGTGACCATGCACCCTAGTATGACAACAGCTCAAACCATGTAAGCTGGGTAATGGGGAAGAGGCACCTCAGCATTCCCCAATCTTTCTTGAGAAGGAACTCAACACTTTTCAGCAACTTGGGTCATTGCCCCAAGATAGAACTGAAGGGCATCAGGCAATGATTGTTGGTGCTACAAGTCTTAGATCCATATCAGCAACAGGGCCCAATGCCTGTCAGACTAATCAGCTTGGCATTCCACAGAAAAACCCTTTTGTCAACTGTGTAGAGATTTTGCCACCCTTGTGAATCCAATTAATCATGTTGGGTGTTTTTACACAAGACACCCCCACACCTGGACATCTGTTGTCCATGTGGGAGAGCATTCATGTGAATTTGGTGAGTGGGGGCGTGCACTCCCGTTACCCACACACCGCCCACCCCGTCCATGCACAGGACACTCAAGAAAAAGCCAGAGTGCCCCGTGTGGGCACAGGGTGGGCAGTGTGTGGACGGGGCAATCATGCGTGGGGTTGCTCATCTGAAGTGCTCCCCCATGCACGACGCCCACACACCAACCATGGACACCCACCCATCCCGTCTCACGTAAAAACACTCGCTGAAGTCCATATGAAAAGAGAGACCAACCAAAAAAAGGGGGAGGAGTGGTGGAAATGGGTGGAAATGGCACAGATGGAACTGGCAGTTGTGAGCTGTGGGGTGAGAGGTTGCAGTGATCAAGGTAACACCAGGTGAACATCCCTTCTTGCAGAACCACCTAGAGTACAAACAAACTGTTGCCTGATATAGGCCCTGAATGCCTCCAACTAAATGGGTGGATATCAAGGTAAGACAACTCAGACATAGCAACCCTGTTTATCTGAAGGATCGCCTCACTCCCCGAGCCTCTAGGCGGCCCCTGGGGTCATCTGGGAGCACCCTCCTAGAGGCCCCACATTATAGGCAGGCCCGTACGGACAGGCAGACGTTCTCAGCAGCCGCTCCATTACTGTAGAACACCCACTGGAGATCCATCTCAGACCGAATCTTCTTGCTTTCTGCCGGCAATGTAAAACCTGGCTCTTCTGTCAGGCATTTGGCGAGGGGGGGATGGGTTAAAGGGTTTGGGGGGGTGTTTCTGCAGAACTGGTTTTATACTGCTTTTATGATAGATAGATAGATAGATAGATAGATAGATAGAATTTTTATTGTATTTTATATATTTTATTGTTTTATGTATGAGGAAGCCGCCCTGAGTCGAAGGGCGGGGTAGTAAATATAAATAATAAATAAATAGTCACTGTTGTGGCAGCCCCAAGCCAGAAGCTGGAGCTGATAGCCATTGAGTTGTGGACCAAAAATAACAAAGCCTTTTTCCAGCAAATGGGGTCTCAAGTTGGCAGCCCTGGCTCCCCATTAAGTTACTGCCAAGGAATATTTCATCAGTCCTTCAAAACACTGCAGCTAATGGAAGGCTTCTCTGTTATGGCTAGGCCATACTCCCAGCCCTCCTGATTGGATGATCTGCCAGAATGAAGGCTGCCGAGCAGCCACAGGAAGCTGGGCAGAGCAATGGCATCATTTCCTGTTCTGTTCCTGACTCTGTTCTTGTTCTGCTTGAGCCCATCTCTGCCTAAGTCTGTTTTGACTGTGACCTGAGCCTGTGCCTGTGTCTGCTCCAGTGGCGTAGCTACCATGGCGCGGGGGTGCTCAGTTGCGCCCGGGCCCGTGCCTGTGAGGGCCCATGGCCGGCCGGAGCATCATGGCCCTGCAGCGAGGGGGCCCACCCACCGCCGCCGGTCACCCTTGCAGTTGCTGCCTGCCGCTTCCCCCCACCCCCCCTGCATCTCCTAGAGTGGCGAGGCGAGCCGCTCGCCTTGCCACTCTAGGAGCCGCAGAGGGGGGGAAGCGAGCGGCAGGCGGTAAGGAAACTTTTTTTTTCTTTTTTCCTGCGCCCTGGCCTGGCCCCTGGGGAGGGAAACCAGTGCAGTGCTGCAGCTCGCCTCCTCTCCCTCCCTAGCAGGGTTAGGACGCATCGCGGGCAATTTAAAAAAACAACCAACTGCCCACAGACTCTCCGCGGCGGCATTGCTCCAGGGACTCACACTGCCTCCCTGTGCGCCCGCAAACCCAGTCCCAGTGCGGACTCTGCAGGGACTGGGTTTGCGGGCGCAGGGAGGCAGCACGCGAGTCCCTGGAGGAGCAATGCCGCTGCCGCACAATGGGGACCCCCGGGTGCAGTCTCAGATTAGTGGCGTGTGCCCCCCGCCTTCCCCTGTGCCCCCTTCCCTCCC
>QEPC01011684.1:2968693-2982102 GCA_003113815.1 Sphenodon punctatus
AAAAAAATACAATGTATTTTCTTGGTCCTCTGTTTGTTCTTCAAAACTGGTTTGTCCCAGGCAGTAGCAAATGAGCTTCACACTTTCCCCCACTATTTCACTTCCAAGGTTCTCTATATGAGAAACAGAATGTTCAGTCTCCATGTGCTATAATAAATGTGCCAACAATGTTCAATAATGCCAAGCATGATGATCATTTTGTGATAACTACTAGGAACTGGACTTGGACCCAGAACTGATATCATAGCAGATGGTAGCACTTTCTGCCTTATTCCAATAATCCAAATACTACCAAAAAAATAAAAAATCTCCAGATCTCTCTACCAATTACGTGAGCGATCCATGTCCTCACACAAACATTATTATTGCTATTTCTGGGTAAATGCCTATATACACACTTATATTACCTACCTACCTACCTATAATACCTACATTAATTTCTGATTGGCAACTATGGCCCTTTTTAAACAGGTCACGGTGTGGGTGGGATGGGTATGCACGTGGCAGCGTGGGCAGGGGGGGCGGTGTACATGGGCACACACCGATCCCCTGTGCATCCCCACTCATGGAGCAATCGCCATTTTGATCAATTGCTCCATGAGTGGGTGATGGGTGGAGGTGGGTGTGCATGCATGTTTTGTGGGAGAGTGCGCACGTACACGTACACACACACTACAGCATTCACACTGGCAGCACCTATTCACACCCACAGAGTAGACCTGTGTGGACATGAGTGGGTGTGTCTCGTGTAAAAAGGACTTATACATCAGATTCTGTAGCAGCTTTAACTTCTTTGCATGGTCTCTCCATTCTCTTCCTATAGCTGCTAACCTCCAGATTAATGGTCATTTCTGGTATTACGTTTACTTTCTTCTTTGACTCTTTATATTTAATGTGTAAATGCCAATGGGCCCAAACTTAAGCCCTGTGCACTGTGTGCAGGATGCGGGCACTGCATGCATGCATCCCACATACATCCACTGTATGGGGAATATGACATGTGCACAAACTGCACACAACTTATATTTGTGAATTTTGGACTGGCCCTTTTGTCTTTATTTTTGGTTCTTATAATTAAGTTGTCTCCGATAGTCCAGGGAATAGATGATGAGAGGAAACTAATGGATAACAACATCCAAGCCTACAAGTGCATATAGTCAGCTATGCAAACATAGTATTGTCATCACTTCCATCATGCATTGGCTGAATTGCTATATCAGATAACATCCTTACTCCCATAAATAGCTTAGAAAAGGATGTGACCATCTAGCTCCTTGTGTTTATTTTGAGTTCAATTTTGTTTCCCTTGCCCAAGCAAGTACACACCTAGACGTTAATGGGCAACTCACATAAATAAAAACAAATACAATTTGCCCCCTCAAATACACTGTTCGTGTTCAAAGTCTTGCTTTTTAATTATTCAATTTTATGGATTTTCACAATTTTTAAAATCAAAAGAACTTTTTCCCTCTAGTAACAATATATTTGTTTCTATATAAGCCTTTAAGGAACATAAAGTTTTAAAGTCTTCTTATTTTTAACCAGTCTGATTTGGTTTGGTAGTTGAATCTATTTACATCAGAATGTGTAGATGGCATATTTTGTTACAACTTATGAAAAGTGGGGCTATAGCCCAAACTAAAATAAACTTAAGTTTTCAAAGTTAGCTGACTACCTTGTGAGCTAATAGCTGCAGCAAGGTGGAAGGCCATAATGGGATCTATAGAACACATCTTCTTAAATTTACAATACCTCACCACCCACCAGCTCTCCAGTTCAAGGCACCCTGTACCAGTGATATAGTTTAGCCAAGGAAGGGCTACCCTGAGCCATTCCCAAGATTTCTAGTGATAGCTGTAATAACCTTGCAGATGCTATCGTGGCCCACAGATACAAAAGGGAGGTACAGATAAACCTCGCTTTACATCAATGTGAGCACTAACTTAAGTGCCCCCAGTGCTAGGGCCCTGGTGATGGAACATGTTCTTTGTGTAGTGAAAGTACTTACAATTACTTTTCTTTTGTCATAGCTGCCAAGGACTCTCCATTTGGGGCACCTTGATGTTCAAATGATAAAATCCCAGTTTTATTGGGTGCAGCCTTGTGGGGCTGCTGTCCCTTTAAGGGCTAAGCGCCAGGCAGGTGATGCTCGCATGGAGCGTGGCGACACCAGCCCTGTCAGAGAAAGACAGCCTGAGCAAGAAACTGGCTGAGCACTAAAGGGGAGTGGAACAGGACACTGTCTCTTTAAGAGCAGGCAGCCTGGGGAGTTGGCCACACCCACTTCTGCTATATAAGAGAAAGCAAGTCAGAGAGCAGTTCAGTCTCTGCCTGGGAGCTGAACAGGCAATATCTCCCGAGAACATTCAGTAGAGGAACTGTCCAATGCTGAAGCCTTGCTGGGAGAAGCTGAAAGGATCTCTCTTGAGTGTGGCTGTCCAAGGTCCTGAAGACTCTGCCAACCCAAGAGAAGCTCTTGACCCAAGTATTGAGAGAGACTGAGTCAAGGAAGGAACTTGCTGCCTAGGGAAGTCTTGGAGTGTGAGCCAGGGGTCTTCTGCCTGGCTTGGATGGACTTTGGGCTTGGTTGACTAAATGAGGGGAGAAGTGTGCTTTAGAGAGAGAGACTGTGAGCTGCTGGATCTGAACTGTCAAATAATAATAATAATAATTAATCTTTATTTTTATATAGTGCCCCCCTGGAATGGCACTTAAGAGTGCTTCACACATAACAATGTTAACATAATTTTTAATCCTCACATCAACTCTGTGAAGTAGGCCAGGCTAAGAGAATATTGTGATTGGCCCAAAGTCACCCACTGAGTTTCTGCTTAAGGTGAGACTTGAACCAGGATCCCCCATTCCTCCACAGCTCCCAAGCTAAGTACTGCACACTTAGCCATTACACCACTCTGGCTCTTTGTGTTATAACTGCTGGAGGTGCTCCTGATGGACAAAAGACTGTGTGTATTGCTAATAAAGACAATGTTGGAGCAAATTTCCCAGTGAAGCATATTTCTTGGACCCGTATCCTGCAGCAACATAATTCTGGGGAATGCCACCCTGTTACACCCAGGATTCTGTATTTACAAATCTCAGTACGTTTATAAATCAAATTATTTAGTTTTCATATCAAAATATCACTCGTTATAACAAATTCATCCTACGATCTTTCTGTCATCAGCAATATAAAGATTTGGCAATTGGAACATAGGATGTTTATAAATGAGACAATAGCCTGCTGGAGTCCGTGTTCAGTCCATGCAACCCCCACTCACATATTTAGTGTGTAGATCCTAATAAACGAGAAGCCCCCTGTGTGTAGTTTTAAGGATGTAGGCATCCTCCACTCAGCCCCCTCTCACAGGTTTAGTTCGTGAATCCTAACAGACGGGTAATGCTTCGCCCACACCATCATGACTCGCAGCCACAGTGAACCATGGGAAGAAGTCATATCAGCTTCTTCTGGTATATCACTCCAGGAGGCATTCCAGCCCCTGCTATCTCCTTGTTCACGTGCTGCACGCAGCCAATCCAAGCTAAGCAGGTAGTCACCCAGCGCTTTAAACTTTTCCCAACGTTTGCCAAGTGCTCTGCAGACTGCACCAGAGCCACAACCATGGAGATACTTGCTGAGAACATCTGCATGATATTTACTGTCATCAGGACTTTGTGGCTGTTAATAAGAAGAACCTGCAAGGAGTCCATCGGATCCTAGCAGTCTGCTGCTTTTGGATCACAGAGATTGCTAAGCACAGAAGGACATTTGCTCGATCTGTGGCCAGAACACATGGGGCACCACAAGTAGGAGGCAGCTCCTGCTTAGGCATCATGCAGATGCCTTCCGTAGATAACAAAAAAGCATGCTGGGAAGGATCAAAGCCATAAGACTGCAGTTTCTGCACACTGAGAGCAACTTGTCCAGAGACGCAGCTTCACTCTTCAATGCCCTGCATATGGCTGTACCGATGGAGGGGTTTGCCTCAGTCAAGGAAAACCCTACAGACTGGTGGGAGACTGTGTGGTCATTACGGTGAGAAGAGTGAGTCACAAACTTCAGGATGCCCCGTCATACCATCCTGAAGAAAGCAGAGATCCTCAGGGCACAAATAGAGAAACAGAACGGTGATGTGGTTGCTCATCCCTGTGGAGAAGTGTGTGACCATTGCCATATGGAAGCTTGCCACTCCAGACTCCTGCCACTCAGTCACCTAGCAATTCGGGGTTGGAACCTGCACAGTGGCCAAAATACTCATAGAGGCTTACACAGCAATTGTGGAAGTACTGCTGGCTGGACCAGGTGGTGCAGTTGGCTGACACCCCCACCCCCACCCCCCACGGTAATGGAGGGCTTTTGACAGGAAGGCTTCCTGAATCGCATAAGGGCAATCTATGGCAGCCATATTTCCCACCCCACAGCAAAGACGACTATCTTACCCATAAAGGGTTTTCCTCTGTGGTTCTTCAAGCTGTGGTGGACTACCATGCCCCGTTCATGAATGTTCTGGCTGGTTGATCTGAGAGGAATCATGATGCCTGACTCCTTTGGGTGCAGGCACCAGGGACTTTGAGCCCAATGACCAAACCTGTATTGAAGGAGTGCTCATGCAATCCATTCAGCTTCAGATGGCTTGCACTCATCCAGTCCCCCACAGCTGCCAAACACCAGTTAAAGAATGAGACTGCCAGACCTGGGTCAGCTGAAAAGGAGAGGTAGAGTTGGGTGTCATCAGCATATTGATGACACCGAACCACAAACCCTCTCATGACCTCGCCCAGCGGCTGCATATACATATTGAACAGGAGAGGGGACAGAATAGAATCTTGTGGGACACCACAGGTGAGATCCCAGGGAGACGAAGAACAGTTCCACAGAACATGCTAAGATTAATAGAGCAGAACAGCACATACCAAGAGAGATACAGGATGCCTTGTGCCAACATATATACAGAAACACTAGCACAGACCAGTGACTAATCCTTGTAAGACATTTTATAACTTGCTGTTTCTAAAGTGTGAAAATTTGAAACTTAAAGTTCAATAAAGCCTTTAGAAATGTTTCTAGTGTGTCAGTGTTTTCCTCTGGTCCCATTCTTGTTGAGAATGCTGGTTCCTGGTTTGTTCCAGGAACCAAGACTGAACCGAGAACTGGCAGCGTCTCAGATTAATTCTTGATGAGAACAAAATAAATAAATAATAATAATGAAATGACTGAGCATGCACTAAATGGCAACCAGCTATTCTGTGCATGCACAGCCCTTTTCCAAAATGGCAGCAGCCATTTGGTGTCACCACCATTTTGGAAAAGGGCTGTGAATACACAGAATGGCCCAGCAGCCAATTTGTATATGTGCAGTGTGGGTTTTTTGTTATTTATTTTTTTTAAACCGAGAATTGGTCGGGAATTACTCATCAAGATCTTGGTCCCAATTCTTGTATTCTTAGAATTTCTCGGAAGCAGCTAAAAATTCTTCTCATTTCAGCCCTGACCTGCAAAGTGGCTTATCGCTATGCCACACCGCCATTCTCCCAGGCCCCCTGTCATGTATTTCCTATTATAAGCATATATTTTTTGGCCATCTGTGTTCCTAATGTATTGATTTTGAGTTTCAATATATTAACTTTCTGTTTCAATGTATTGAACTTGTGTTTTACAGCACTGATTTTTAAAATCAGTTTCTGTAATTACCTTGGTTCAGGCTAGGGCCTCCTCAGCAGTGTTCCAATGAACTTTTTAAAAAACTTCTCAGTGAACCTTTCACCATATCCAAGGAAACAGGAAAAAAATGGCTAAAGTTGGACGCCAGACCAAGGACCTTACCAGTCTATATGTCTAAATGACAAATGGTACCAGTCATAAAACATCTCCAAAGTGAGAGGTTTTAAGTTAGTTTTTTCTAGCTAGCATATCTGTTTCCACTAATTGGTTAAAAAATCTTGAAACTGTGGTCAGTTCTCTCTGTAATCTGACAATTAATTTTGATGGAAATATGAGGTTTTGTTCAAACCTTGAAGGAAATCTGACTCTGTTTAGTTTCTTTAATTGCTCAGAATTGAGAGAGCCAATTAGAGTCCTGTGTATTTCCATGCTAACTGATGCCATCAGCATCACTGCTCAGGAATGTCAGCTTCTGGCAAGCTTTGCTTTAAGAAGGGAGACACGATATTTGCTTTTTCACATTGAATGGCAGAAAAAGGGAAGAACTGGGAAGAATGTAATGTATTATTCTTGATATCTTTGAGCCAATGAACTGAGATATGTTAAGCTTTTAGAAGCTATTTTCTTAAAATAGAAATGTTTTAAGATCATGAAACTTTGATTGGCTATCAATACCATTCTATGTAAGCTACTGATATCTTCTATTTAAATTTAAGTAAACTATGTCTATTTTTATATTCAAAAGTCTCATGTTCCATTTATTTATAAATATATTGTCATTTTACAATACTTGCTTTGCTAGCATGGCATCAAAGTAAAGTGTAAACTCATTTTATACAACTTGGAGAAGAGTGGCCCAATCCAGTTAGACCAGATCTGCTGGGCAACATAGTTCTCTTTCCTTTTGTAAAAAAGAGACACGCAACATGACACCCCTCCCTTAGCCATCCCTTCCCGGGCCGCCAAAGCAGCTTATCGCTGTGCCACACCGTCAGTCTCCCAGGCTCCCTCCCTTAGCCGCCCCCCTACGCCTTCAAGTTTTGGTGTATTAAACAAAAAAAGAACAAGGACAATTGCAGAACTTTATAAAGGCAACCCCACTTTATTTAAACACAAGGTCTGGCTGCAGTGGGCGAATGAGCCTTCTTTTCCAAAAAAAAAAAAACCTCCAAGTCCTGTGCACTAGCAACAAACTATCAAATTTCCCCAAACCTCTCTGAGGAATAACCCAAGAACTACCTAGGTCCAACTCCAATATACCTTTATCCGCAAGGCAATTATTATCCAGTATAGTCTCACAAAAACCTTGTAAGGTAGGTCATTATTATTCCCATTTTATAGATGGGAAACTAAGGTTGAGAGATAGTGACTTGCCCAAGGTCACCCATTGTGCTCATGCATGGCCTCCCAGAGGCAGGTAGCTATCAGCATTGGAAACATATACATACATATGTACTAAGCTGGGAAAAAAGCAGCTCTGCAGCCAGAGCCATGAGCTGCACTCAGAGGAATGGAGAAAGCATTTGTGGCTTGGCAGACATAGGAGTAGTGCAACTCACAACCACAAGCTCTACAGGCTATTGTGAGCCTGCCAGAACCCTGTCCTTTTTTTGAGGAAAAAGGGGGCTGAAAAATGCTGTTAGCCTGGCTCCACAGGTACAGCCTGTCACAGCCTTCGTCTCTACAAACTTCTCCCCGCTACAACCCCACTCTTACGTGTTCCTGCTGCTTTGCACACCTGCTGCCACTGGGCTCTCATGCCAGGCCCTTCTGCTGCTGCTACCGATGTTAGTATAGATCTAGGGAAGTCTGGTCCTTGTGCGAAGTTGTGGGGAGTTGTTTTATCTTTCCCATTTGAATCATCCTAAATCTGTCCAAGATGTAATCAATACACTACAAGTCGCTTGGAACAGTGGCTGTCTCTTATACACATCTAGATGTGTATAAGAGACAGGTGAATGTGATTCCCCCCCACCATGAATCATGGGGGTGAGCATCTGGGGGGGGGGAACTTCTGTTCCCCCCAACAGATGTTCCGTGATCACGATCACCATGTGGGGATTCACTGTGGTTGACCGTGATCACGTAACGTCTGAAAATACCCTAAGTGGCGGGGAATGGGGGGCAGGGGGGGACAGTTGTATTGGTTTCCAAAATGAGGTTTCCAAAACTGCAAGAATTTTCTATCTTGATATACATAAACATTAAACATAAGATGAATAAACTAATTTTTACCATTAATACGATCAAAGCACCAATAAGATCACCAGAATTCATTTTTTAAATGACTACAGTGCAAAGCGGCCTGAAAGCCCTGAAAGTCCTCCCTGTCCCAGCCTCCCCATCCCCCTCTGGCCCAAGCCTTAACCCTCCACCCCAGATTCCTGCCCCAAGGCCCCCAAACTCCCTCTGCCACAGCCTCCCCCTCTGTGGCCCAATTCCCCCAGGGCTCCCAAGCTCCCTCCCTCCAGCTCCCTGTCCCAAGCTGCCAGCCCCAGTTTCCCCTTCCATGGCCCATCCACCACATGGATCTCCAGCTCCTCCCTGCCCCAAGTTGCCAACGCCAGCTTCCCCTTTCCCTCACATGGTCCCTCTCCCCCAGGACTCACCAGCTTCTTCCTGTCCCCCTCTGGCTCCCTCCCTGCCTCAAGCTACCAGCCCAGCCTTCCCCTCTTTGTCCCATCCCCCATCCCAGCTCCCCATCACACACTGCCTGCCCCCTGGTTCCCCCTTCATGCTGCCCCAGGACCCCCAAGCACTCCTCTGCCCCCAGCCTCCATCTGCGATCTCCCTCACTGCCCCAAAAGCTCCCGGCCCCCACCAGCTTCCCCCATTCCTGCTTTTAGAGTCCTAGCCAGTCTAGCCTCCTTCCCACCCCTTGTTTGATCCCACTCCTCCTTCTCCCCATCCCAGAGCAGGTCCATGCCACACATTACTGCTGAGGATCCCAGTTGCAAACGGTCAGGACCAGCTGGCTCTGAACTCCAGTCAGAGTGGGGCCCCCTCCCCCAGCAGCTTCTCCACATGGTCACTCTGTTTTCCGAGAGGGAGGAGGGAGCACTGAGGAAGTACTGGTGCTCAGCTTTCAGCACTGCTGGGAAAACTCCCTGTGAGCTGACGAATCGGGGTTGAAGGGGTTCCAGAGTGTGCAGACCACCCATGCTTATGGGCCCAGGGACAAATGTCCCACCTGTCCCTATTACAGCCCTTTTCAAATGGACGCCCCCTGCCCTCACCCACATGTGTGGGGAGCATCCATTTGAACGTTACAGCGAGTGCGGGGAGGAATGGATGGGCATCCATTTGAACACCACAGCCAGCGGGTGGGGGTGCGTGTGTGCTCCCACACTCCACCCATCACCCACACACGGAACAACGAGCACCGATGCTGGATGCTCCATGCGTGGACATGGGTGGGGGTCCATGGGAATGCACCCCCATGCACCACCCACCGCGCCGCCCACCCATCCCCCCACACACCCGTGCCTGTTCAAAAAGGGCCTATATCTACGCCCCTGCTGTTGGTCCCCTGGAACTGCTCCAAGAGGCTGGCCCAGTGCCTGTCCTCCTGCCAGTAATCCAGGCATGCCAAGGCAGCAAAGGCCTTGCCTACCATTAACATTAACTGAGTTAACATCTCATGACATATACAGCAGTGCACCCATATATAATATTTCTGATTACTGCCATAACTGGAGTATAACTTAGCTGCACTGCATCTTTCATATTTGCAATAATTTTATTAGAAGAAATACAACTTCAGAGTTTCCTGAGATTTTTGTGTTTGAATTCAAAGACAAAAGTTTGATTAAATACTGGGCCAGATTCCCCCTATATATAATATCTAACACCTTGTCCCCACAGAAGTCAATGGCAAAACTCATATTGTTTATAAAGAAGTCAGGAACTCACCCTGTGCCAAAATAGAAACTCCAGCACACTGTTTCTGTATAGGCCTAGGCACCACCTCCCTTTTGCCATAAGAAGCATAATGAACGAGTGCAGTAGGCAGCACTCTGATCAGGAAAGAAGCATGTCTTTGTCTTTGCAGTATGAAAAGTAGTGACTCTATTATTGTTCCTTAATTAATGCTGTAAGGAGGACATCTATATTATGACAGTCCTGTTAGGGGCTATTATAATAACATTATTTAATAAATAAATAACGGAGGGAGAAATAATTGAATACAGAAGAATCTCAGTGGTTTCCCATATTTCCTAATTAAAGTTTTTATTCTGTATTCTTCCCAAACGCTGGACAAACTTGTCTCAGGTGGTTCTCAAAGGTCACAGCTAGTTATTGTCAGTAGCACAATCTGATTGTACCAAGCAACTGGAAACATGCTAAGAGGAAAACAATACTGAATCAAAGCAGGTTATTCTATCTAGCCACCTTTTTTGGTTCCAAAAATAAAATAAGATATCATTAAGGCTAGTGCCTCTAGCTTACTTTGCAGTAATCTAAAGGTGAAATCAGGAAAAACAAAAACAAAATTAGTTTATATCTAACTTTACTGAATTCTTTTCATTTTATTAAACTAGTTAGGATGACCTAGCCAATGAATTCATGAATCATAAAATTCCAAGGAGAGTCCTTAGCTTTTATGTTTTAAAATTCTTTAAAGTCAACTGAGACATAAATGCAAGACTGCTAGAAAATGTAATTAGAGTATTACAGGTTTAGACCCAAAACATGACTGTGCCAGATTATACTTGTGTCTCAGGTGAAAAAATATTTTAAGGGTCATTTACTGTCTATCAAGTTTCTGGAATAGATACTTACGTGGATTAACCCCACTGAAACCAATGGAACTATGCCAATTTACACCAGCTTGAGGGTGTGATCCTCTAATTTTAAGAAACATCCTTGTTTTTAGAGGACCAACTGTGGACATTGGTTTCCTAATTAATTTCTCTTACTCTGTGTAAATACGATTCAGTCACTTAAACCTTCTGTGCTTCTCTTTCCTCACCTCTAAAAGGGGAATAATAATACCACTAATGCACCAACCTAGATTTCCACCTTGTTGGATTCTGTAAGCCATTGTTTTTAAAGCATTGGGATCTGCAGATGAAAGGCACCATACCAACTACAAAGTAGAATGAGATCAACGCAAAGACATGGGGGGAAATTACCTACATCACCCAACAGGTTTCACCAAAATTTGTGGTCATTTCCTATGACTCAAAGAACATTCCTAAATTACAAAATTTTCTGGTTAAGTATATTAAATTTTCACTGCTGGTGTTGCTACCCAGGTGGCCACTCTGGTTTGTATCCAGGTGTCATTCCATAATCATGTTCAGGAAACTAATGTCCCTTTTTAAATGGGCCGCAGTGCAATGGAGGATGGGGGCACATCAGGATGGGGGGGCAGCAGTGCACAGACACACCCATCTCCATCCACCTCCACATATGGAGCGATCGTCATTTTGGCCAATTGCTCCGTGCGTGGGCTATGGGTGGAGGTAGGTGTGCCACGGGAGTGCATGCACACACACGCATGCACACCCATTCACCCACGACAGCAGCGGTTACATGGGCGCAACTCACGAAGCGGATCTGTGTGGTCATGCGTGGACCCGTCTTGTTTAAAAAGGGTCAATGTGTTATTAAAGGTCCATGTCACCATTCATGGATGACATCCCTTGATTATTATTATTAACAAACATTTATATAGCTCCAGCAGTGTACCTGGCACTTTACAAAGTAATAAAATAGACACGGTCCCTGCCCCTAGGGCTTACAATCTGAGAACAATCTTCTCAGGGCTTACAATCTTGATGACAACATTGCTCCTAAAACAGCCTGAAATTACTTGTGATTGATTCTGTTTTAATTACTTACATATTTATATTTACCTTTTTACCTAAAGCGTGGGAAGAAAACATGAAATGTAAATGATGCTCAGGGTAACGGTATGGTCCTTTGTAATCTCAACTGTAATGGGTTAGTTGCAGTTTTGTGGGAGGCGGCTCTTTTTGCGCAAGTCTGAGAAAATATACTGCCTAGGTGTCCTGATGGTTAGAAGTTTGGTGGGGAAAAAGATCTAGTAAATCCTAGATGGGGTGCTGCTAGATTAGTCTCCCACAGCCTAAAAAATCAACTATAAAATCAAAAACCATCTAATGAGTGTTTTGTCAACAGCCAAAGCATACCTTTACAATTTATATGGGCCTACCAGAATAAAGCTAAAGTTCCACTAGTGCTGGACAAAGATCTATGTTGGAAAAGCTGATTGATTATTATATATATAATTAATTATTATATATAAAATAATCAATCAGCTTTTCCAACATAGATCTTTGTCCAGCACTAGTGGAACTTTAGCTTTATTCTATAGTTATGGTACTTTAAATTAATATCAAATTTTAATAGTTTTCTTACCAAGGATAGTAAAGGGCCTCAGCATAAGTAAAAGCCACCTTTCCAATAGATAAGATTTTGAAATAGAACCAATGGGGTTCAACAGGCTTGGTAAATATCCAGTTGGATGAGGGATTGTGAGTTTGCCAATCGTTAAAGAGTTTGCCGCAGCCGCTGGTTTACCTCAGAGGAGTTCTGCTTCAGTAGCTTTAGTGCTGAGTGCAAAGGCTTGGTGTTGTGTGCATATCCATGGGAACTAGAGTACTGGGTGCAAAAGGCCAGGGTGTAAAAGACCAGAGTGCCTTGCTGAAGTGTTCCACTTTGCTTGGTGGACAGCCAGCTAAAGGTTTGGCTCTGAAACACATACAGCCTATAGAGACCCTCACGATTAGGTGAAAGGGAAGGCCCTTGACTGGAATCCTAGGACTACAATCTCTCTGACGCGTTTGTGGTGTACGGGTTAAGACTTCAATCAAAATGTTATTGTTTCTAGGGGTGTGCATTTTATTTTAATTATTACAACAACAAAAATAAAAACATAATTTTCATTTACATTTTTGTTATTTCAGGTAATTTTCAGTATTACTGATAACATAAATTTTCAAAAATACCAATAATACAGGGAATTACTGGAAATTACCTAACATTGCCAGAAATAATTAAAATTAATAATGAAAAAATTAATAAAAACGAACAAAATTTAATAACAACAATGAAACAAAACAATTTTTTTCTCTACACACCCCTAATTGTTTCCATGTTTATCTCAATAGTGAAATGTGTTTTTTGTAGCTTCACCATGTCTGAGTCTCTTCGTTTCTAATCCCAGGGCAATGATAGATGTGCCTATATACTTCCAGTCCACCATTTTGAGCTGAAGGAAGAGTTCCTGCTAATAGCAACACTGGTCCTCAGCAGACCTTTTCTCTTCCATTTGCTCTATATTCAGAAATTTCCAGTTCGTGTTCAATATATGCTGCTAGAGTCTTTTTAAGCTATTTCTTTGGGTTTCAGACTGAAGCCAATGGGACTACTCCAGAACAAGTAGCTTTAGGATTATAGCAAAAAATATGAAGAAACTTCTGTGGCAAAATGCCCGTTTCCCTGCGAGAGTAGCCTAGACAAACACTCTGCTACACCCTATCAAACCTCTGCCCACCCCCCTCCCCAAGGCCTGGACAAATGCAAGGTCACAGGACAAGAGTTCTGGGCATGCTCCAAAAGCCAAGGACAGGGATCAGTATCTCAAGGTGAACACCATGATGTCTCACTTAAGTGACATCACAGGTCAGAGGGCTCAGGCAGTTCACCTGGATTGGAGAAACCCCTACCTGGGGGCGATTCCCAAAGGGGAGGAGGGGTCGAGCTTAAAAAGCCAGGACAC
>QEPC01011684.1:2982377-2995140 GCA_003113815.1 Sphenodon punctatus
CATTAAACTCCTCCTTTGGGCCGGGTGGCCAAGCCTCGCTACTAAGGCAAGCAAAGAGGGAAAAATCTACCATTTGGCTAGGGGCCAACAGCTTTGGAACCAAGGGAAGCCTCCTGTGGGTAGCTCTGGGGATCTGCCTCCAGTGCAGAGGAGGAAATCCCAGGAACAGAGTTCCAGGAAAGGGGAGTGCTTTTGGGAAGCTGTAAGGCCTATGCCTTTTGGGGGGTTCACATTTCCTGAGTGGTGTGAATGCCCGCTGGGAAACACTTGGGTGGTGGCAGCGGAATATCAAGGGTTTTGGGGGGTTTACCAGCTGTGGGAACCCCTAGCCAGAGATTTGGAGAAACACAGTGAGGTGGGTGGTTCAGCTGTATAGAGCCCCCTACTGGCGTTTCGCCACAACTTCTTCTCCTAGTTTTTATACTGGAACACCTATAATCCAGCAAGTATCACATCTGAGTGTCAAAGAAAACGATAAAAGTAGCTTGCTTTTAAATCATGGCTTCCAAATATGTGGTATCCAATACCAACACATTCTATTGATGGGTATATAACCATCTATCCCACATATTACTCATGCCTGCTAAATGCTTTCACTTTATTAATCATATAATAATCCTTCATAAACTCTTCATAATGTACCCTTCATATAAATTGTGCGGGAAGGGAGTACAGCTTTTTCATGACCGCTCAATATTTTTAAAAAATAATAATAATGTTTTACTTGGGGCAAAAAAACAACAATAAAAATGAACAAATTATAGTACAAAATACATTACTTGGCCATGCTTCAGGATTCAACACAGAATTACTCCATTATTTTATTTTTTTTAACCGATGACCCCATTTTGAAACTTAAATATAAAGATATATTTTTCAGTTCTTAAATATGGATGTGACTATACTGACTGGGGAAGAGCTGATCTGACCCTAAAATCCTGAAAGGATTGTCCCTTTGGGTGATGAGGACTTTCAGTAAGTGAAGAAGAAAGAGTAAAAGCCAGGTGCAAATGGAATATAATTTTAGAGGTTGCAGTTTTCAAAAGGCAAGGGACCAAATTCTCCTTTCTTTGGATTTGCTTCCGCTTAGGACCAGTAGAGTTAAATGATTTATTCTGGTAGGAGTGAAAACAGACTTTGGCACCACATTTTCTGCTAGCTAGACAGTGCTAAGAGATTGTGAACAAACTGCTCTTTTCACTATAAATGAACTTTGAGTCTCTCTTAAATATGCCACATCCAGGATCCACCAAACTTTAAATCAGAAAATACAGGAGGTTTAACTAACTGTTTGTTAGGAATGGGATCGCACCTTCTGTAGAGGGGGCCATGAGCCTGCTGGTATTAGATGTAAGGTGGGTGTTTTTAAACGAGATGCTACCATGCATGGCCACCCTCATCTGTCCGCCCATCTGCAGGAGGAGCGGGGAGATGTGTGCTTCCATGAGCCACTCAGCACCCACTTATGGCCAATCTAGGGGCACTGCCAAAAAATCCAGTGTGCCCCATACGGGGCAAGCCAAAAAAGTGCATGGGCAACGGGCGCCCACACAGCCCTTGCCTGTATGAACTGGGGAGGCCACCCACATCAGCAGATCAGTCCGCCAATTACAGGCACTGTGGGTGGAGGACATGGTCTTTATAAGTCACAGGAACTGGCCGCAAGTGCTGGGGAGCCTGGTTACCCAGTGCTTATGTCCGAGACATGTCGATTTCAAAGGCCAGCCTGGCACGCTTCTCCCTTCCCCATGGTCCATGGCAGGGGAATGTGAGGCAGCTGCTACGGTAGCCACACTGGGAGCCATTCATTAGAATCCCTCCCACTCACTCCATCTGAGCGGCTGCTCCACAGCTGTGCCACTCAGAGGCCACTGGCAACACCCCCAGACCTGCTAATTTAAAAACACTGTGTGTGTCTTTACTCATATCTGGGATCATAAGATTATACTTCTCAAGATGGGATTGTGTAGACAAAATGATTAAGTACTTGCTGCACTAAACAAAGATAGGTGTTTTAACATTTAGGTGTTTATACTTTTGTTTTTAATTGGCACTGATACTAGTGTAGTGCATATTATCATACAGTCATCATCGCTTCTTGAGGTAATTATGAAAGGGTGAAATTTACTGGTATAAACTAGTATGTAAAATCTCCTCCTTTGTACAACTATCTTCTGAGTTTTAAGATTGTTTCTGTAAAGTTCCTGGAGGACATTCCACAACTATACGATTTAAGTGCTAGGCTTTCTATTGATTACAGTGGATCCTACTATATAGTAACAATCTTTGATTAGAATATTTGAACCTAAAATTCTCAGTTTACTTCTATAAGCTTTTGCAGAAAGCAGTTTTGTACAGAAGTTTGTTGGTTGCAGTCTAGTATAAAAGTTATAGCACTTATCCAAAAGGAACAACCATATGGGAGGATAGGTCATTATCCATCTTCTGCTAAGGTTAGCTTTGTCAACTGGACATGTAGAAATCCCAAGACTAGTAATGAAACTATTGACATGTGCCCCTACATGTGCTCTCTGCAGGAGAAAAGATGATGGATAGTAACAACAGCTAAGAGAGGGATTGGTCCAAAAATAGCTTGGTATTATGCCTGAGGAATAAACTCCCTCCATTCTGTTTCTGTTCAAGAAACAAGTACATTGGCAGTATTAAGTATTCAGTTAAGAGTTTTAATAAAATCTAAGCCAAAATTTCTAGGGGGTAATCAAGAATCAATATTAGCCTTTCTATCAAAGCTAGCACCTTTTATTTGTATCTTTCCAAACACTGAAATAGCACCCAGGAGCCCCTGGACAACCTAATTAAATAGACCAGTATATTTCTCTCTTTCATGGATTACCTCAGTTTGACAACTGCTTAATCTCCTTATCCCCAAAACTTGTTTTTTCCAACTAATTTAACCTAAGGCAAGAAGTGTCCCCACCTTTACGACAAACACAAAATAAATTTGTACCTCTGGAGAAAGGAATAATACTCTTTTAATCAAAGCTGCCAGCTTTATATAAAAAGCAAGCAAGCAATAGGCTGGTTGAATGCAGAGTTTCTTAAGTCTGACTGTAAGAACGTTTTTTGCCACTATTAGCTGAAAATAAACTGCAGCACCTGGCCTCGAACAGAGTTTGCACTACTAAAGCAAAAATTAGAAATACGTTTGCTACAGAAAATAAATTAATCCTAGTGTTTCTAGGGGGGAAGAACTGTACCCGCTCGGCTAATCTGAGCAAATACTTTTGTTAAAGTTTATACAGATTAAAAACACTATGACAAGGAGAAAGTTGCGAGGGTGCATCCACACAAGCTGGGATGGACAAGCACAGCCACCACACTTTGGGCCAGCGGGGAGAGCTGGCCATACGGTCCACTCCCCTGCAGCCATCACCAGATCCGCCATGCCCCATGGCAGGCCAAAGAGCCAGTCACATGGGACTGGATGCTCCAACTCTTTCTGCGGTACAGGATTGGGCCTGGGGACAGAAGAGCATCCCCTCACCTAACAGCTGATTGCAGGGGAGGGGAGCCTGGAAGGAGTTTGTGCCTCTCTCCTACCCCGACAAATAGCTGATTAGGGGAGATCAGAGGAGGAGGGGCCCAGAGGAGCACACGTGTGCCCCTCTACCCACCCTGACAAACAGCTGATTGCGGTAGAGCAAGGCGGGCAGAAGAGCATGCATGCAGTCCTCGGGGTCCCCCTCACCCGATCTCCCCAATCAGCTGTTTTGGGGGGCAGGGAAAGGGGCGCACATGTTCCTCTGGGTCCCTTCCCACGATCAGCTGAGGGGGTCCTGGGAGGAGTGTGCACCCTCTTCCCTGCTGCCTAACAGCTGATCGTTGATCAGCTGTTAGGTGGCGGGGAAGAGAGCATGTGCTCTTCCCAGGCTCCGCCCTCCCAAGATCAGCTGATAGAGGGTGGGAGGAACACGCTCCTCCGGGCCCAATCCACATACCACGCCTCGTGGCAGGGCTGCACAGCCCATCCACATGGGAGGCGGGTTTTTTAACTCATTTTGGCAACCTTACTATGCATCGCATCTCTGGCCTTTTCCGAGGATGCATTGCATAGTAGCTGGCTGCCCACCCCACCACGGGGCAGGGTGAACATCTGGCAGACGCTGGGCATACGAGTCACTGTATTGCATGGTAACTTTGCTCAAAGTGGGATAAGGCTGCCCAAAGTGGGATAACATCTTGTGTGGCTGCACCCGGAGCCTACGTACAGGAAATCATGCAATTAACATGAATGTAGAGAATTCAATATTTTAACATAGGTTTGCCTGAAAAGCCAAGTTTCAGAAAAAATGAACTAATAAAGTCAAATCTCAGTCATTCTAAAATCATAATGTATGTAGCAATTTAGCATCAGTTTCAAGTTTAAATTTAAAC
Source organism: Sphenodon punctatus (assembly GCA_003113815.1). Classification (NCBI taxonomy): domain Eukaryota; kingdom Metazoa; phylum Chordata; class Lepidosauria; order Sphenodontia; family Sphenodontidae; genus Sphenodon; species Sphenodon punctatus. Next base: position 2,986,773 of record QEPC01011684.1, read on the forward strand.
TAGTTTAAGGAGCCAGCCTTCCTGAGTCCATAGCAATCCCTAGAGATTGCTTATTGTCTGCAACACCTCTCCACTTATAACAAACATTACAGGTGCAGCAGCTGGCAGGTGGGTATCCCAGTGTTCAATCAAGGCAGCCTTCTCAACTTAGTAAAAGAAATTCTGTGTCCACACATTCACTAGGCTGGTTAACTGTATGGGTGCAATCCTGTGGCCCTCGCAAACTGCACCTATACGAGGCCCCATAAAAGACCTCAGGCGCTCAGGCGTGCATGCACCCTGCTGGCACAGCAAGCCGTGCAGGGCAATGGCGCACCCCATTCAATGCAACCCCCTGAGCCCACACACACCGCAGCCTGGGGGATGGAGCAGGAGCTGTGCCTCCTTCATCCCCTGGGCTGCAGGGTGCATGGGCTATGGGGTCACAGCAGCGTGGGTCGTGTCGTTGCCCCCCGCTGCTTGCTGCGTGCACTCAGCTCACGACCCAGGCATCACTTTGCCTGCCGCCGGCATAAGCCAGTAGCAAGATTGCACCCTATTCGTTTAGTTTAAAGTCGGTTGCAGAACTGACCTTATTCAACCAGCTAAAGAGAAAACTCATATCAGTATAAAAGAAAATTGTGTGTAAATGCTCATATTAGTTTAAGAGGACTCAAATCAATACAAAAGCCTGATGGGATAAGGCTGCCCAAAGTGGGATAACCTCTTGTGTGGCTGAACCCAGAGCCTAGGTACAGGAATCAGGTAATTAATATACAAGGAGAGAATCTAATATTTTAACAAAGGTTTGCCTTGAAAGCCAAGTTTCAGGAAAAACGAACTAATAAAGTCAAGCATTGGTCATTCTAAAATCTGTAGCGCAGACCAACATCTAAAATCTAGTGTAGACCAATCATCAGTAAGAACAAGATATTTGTTATCTTTAGAAAACAAAACCTAATCAAAATTAGCATTCTCACAGGTAAAGCTTAGCATTTCTGAAATACTTTAGAATTTGAAGCACCTTTGTTGCACTATTCTTTACCCTGGCGCCCAAGAAGCAGCCTGCTGTGTATTTCTGTCTGTACCATAGATTTCAAGGCCCAGGCTTCTCGCTAACAGAACTTCAATAATTGCTTCCCTCTTCTTTGTTCCTGGTGGCTCCATTTCATACCTTGGTGCTTGGCTAGCAGACAAGCTGCAACCTTCCACTGGTTCTGTCTTGCATGTATCCATGACATGTAACATTAGTTTACACACACTTCTCTCTGCTATTTTCCGTAGCCCTTGACTCTTCGCTTCACTTTCCAATTCTACTTTGCCCAAAATTTCAAATTAGTATCTCTTACCTGTGATTTTCTCTCTTTAGGCCATGGATAGCTGACCTTTCTTTATCACTCTCACTGATTTTGGATAAAAACAGACATGACACTAACCACCCTTTAACCACCCTTGGTGGTTATTTATGTATGGGTATTTTCAGACGTTACGAGATCACGCTCAACCACAGTCAATTCCCTGTGGTGGGGAATGGTCCTGTAACGTCTGTTGGGGAACCGGAAGTTCCCCCCCAGATGTTTACCACACTCAATCCCCACCGGGAATCACATTCACCACGCGATCGGCTGAATCCGTGGGGCCGGCGCCGATCGCGCGGTGAAGGTGATTCCCGGCAGGGATGAAGGGACCCGTCACATCTGGACGGGATTCCAGCCCGTGGTCATTTCGGGCGAGCGCTGCAGCCGCATTGGCCACGGCGCCCGCCCGTCTCCCCAGAGGGCGGGCGGCGAGGGAGTGTGGAGAGGGCAGGGCCGTGCGGCCGCACGTTGCGCTGCACAGCCCCGCCCCCGCCGGAATCCCTCGGCACGTCTGTTGGCCATGCCGGAGTGATCCCGGCGGGGAATCTCAGGGTTGTTTCCATGACGGGGAGAAGTCGCCCCGTCACATCTGAAAACACCCTATGTTACAGGGCTATATTGGTGTCCTATGCAGCCCTGCAACATGCATAAATGACCACCAAGGGTGGTTAAAGGGTGGTTAGCGTCATGTCTGTTTTCACCCTTTATCTGCAATTCAATGACCTCAACCTTTTCTTCTTGAACAGAAAATCAACTTCCACTTTAACAGACACACAGTCATCAGTTTATGTTTGGGCCACGCACCTACATGAAGTGCAGGTAGATTTCCAGTAAGGATACCACTCTTTTCCTGCCACTTTTTCTCTGTGCAAAACTGACTTGGAGAACTGGATAATCTAACTATAACTATGACAGGGCACTGAGAAGGGGTTTGGACATTCTGGGTGAAAAGAAATGAGACAGTAGCCTGCATTAGTCTGGGAGTCACCCACTCATCTACTAGGTCGCTGCCAGATGTTCACCTGCTATGGCCTGAGAGCAGGTGGCCGGCTGTTACAAGGCATGTGGCCCAGCGGCTGTTGGTGACGCAGCTCAGGTAAAGGCCCAGCCACCCAGGCTAACAGTCTCCTTATCATCTATTAAGGCCCTGCCCAGCCCTGTCACAGGGCAAGGTCAGAGGATCGGGCCATGAAGCACCCTCACCCCAGCTGCCAAATACCTGCCCAGCAGACCTCCTCAGATCAGTTGTTTGGCATGCGCACCCAGGCAAGCTGAGGGCACACCTCCACCAACCCATTTGCTGTTTTGAAGCAGCTTTTCCCAAGGACCTGGACCTGCTGCGTGGCAGGGGTCCGGCCATCCTGTTCCATAGGGATGGCTCCGCAGTCAACCCGTGCCATGGAACCTGTGATGACATCCCCCAGGCCCAGATTATCTGAAGGGTGGGGAGGCTGATTATGTGAACCATTCTCTCCAATGACCCAAGGAATTGCAGCTGGGGTGGCCCCAGGGAGCCACCATTTCATTTGTTTTCACCCACTGTAATGTTTATTTATTTTATTTGTTTATTTTAAAACACTTTCTAACCCGCCCCTCCTGCCACAGGCAGCTCAGGGAGGCTTACAAACACAAATTTTGTAATATTTTTTGTGTAATATTTTTTGGTAAACAATGTCCCCTAAGCAAAATGGGACTGATCTTCTGGGTTCAAAACTGTCAAAGTTTAAATAAGTAAGAACAGGCATTTCACTTAATTTTGTTGAGCTGTGTTTATTCAAACAGATCAAATAAAGCAGTGGGTTGGAAATGTTAGGAAATAACAGATGAGTCAGGCGAGTATTAGTTGTACACAAATTCAGGGTTTAGTTTATGGCCCTTATCAGTGTAGTATCTGAGCACCAGAGATATTCATACAATCTTAAAACATGGCCTCTAATATGCACTAGCAATATCACATATAGTCGGGCAGATGTTTGCCGAACCTCGCACAGAGAAGCGCATGGTAGTTTGCAGTGGTAACCATACTGATTCAGAATCTGAATGATGCCACCACGCCACCCTTGGGGAATTTTGTATCTTCAAGATGGCATCCACCTTCCCCACCAAAACAGGAAAAGAACCTAATATGTTCCTTCAAGAGTTAGGACAATATTTTTTCCATCTAAATTTAGAATTTTGGGTGCAGGGAGGCCATTTTTGCAGTCTCCTAATATAAGAGGGAGAAAATATGTTGACTAAGTGGATACATTTGCAGCCACTAGAGCAAGAAAATAGACATAATTTAGCCTCTACAAGAGTTAGGACAATAATTTACATGTGTAAGTGTAGGTTTTGGGGCACAAGGAGTTCATTTCTGCAACCTCCCAACATATGGAGTCACACATTAAACAAGAATGAAATATAGTTGGTAAGAAATGTAATTAGACATGCAAAACTGAGGTTAAAAATATCAGTTAATAATCATGCATTGAAAAGAAAGTAGCTGTTTTGCGATAACACACAACTGGTGGTAAAGCAACCAAAATAAATAATAATTAAAAGACAACCACAATGAAACGAGAAAAAACTAGTTTTATGGTTGTGGTTACAAAAACAATGGTTGTCATGTTGGAGAAGTCTGAGCAAAAATGACTACAAATCTAGACACTGTAAGTGTATTTCTAGTCTTCATTCTCCTCATCACTAATAGCACAATTGTTCCATTTATTTCTGCAACTGTTTGTCCTGGAACAGCGGCAAAAATCAGTGCAGGCTAACTGGGATAAAGCACAGCAACATCTTCTGGTCGAACACGGCTGTTTGACCAACGACGGGACATAGGGGAAGATGCAGTATTTAAGATATGCAGAGCCCAGGCCGTTTAGGGCTTTATAGGTTAAAACCAGCACCTTGAACTGTCCCCAGAAAGCTACTGGCAGCCAGAGCAGACTACAGAGCACTGATGTAATATGCTCCCAGTAACCTGTCCCCAACAGAAGGCGGGCTGCAGCGTTCTGCACCAACAGCAGCTTCCGAACAGTCTTCAAGGGCAGCCCCACGTAGAGCTCATTGCGGTAGTCTAGACTCGAGGTTACGAAAGCATGGATGACAGTAGTCAGATCTGAATCTGATAAAAAGGGTTGCAGCCTTCTCACCAGATGAAGTTGGTAAAAAGTGCTCCCGGCCACTGCCACAACCTGACAATCCAGGTGCAGCAGTGGATCCAAGAGCACCCCAACGCTGCAAACCTGAGTGACCAAGGGAGGTCGGACCCCATCAATGACTGGGGTTCCCACATCTCCCAGGTCACAAGATCAGCCAACCATCATCACCTTGGTCTTGTCCGGATTCAGCTTCAATCGGCTTGCCCGCATCCAGTCCCCAATGGCAGCCAGGTACCAGGTAAGCACCAAGACTGCAGGATCTGGGTCGGATAAAAAGGAGAGAGAGAGTTGGGCATCATCCACATATTGATGGCACCTCACTCCAAATCTCTGAACGATCTCGTCCGGGGGCTTCAGATACATATTGAACAGGAGTGGGGACAAGATGGAACCATGCGGGACCCCACAAGGAGTTTTCTGAGGGGATGACGAGCCACCATCCATCACCACCTTCTGGGTTCTTCCAGCCAGGAATGAGCAGAACCACTCAAGAGCAGACCCACACAACCCAGCCACATCCTGCAGTCGTGTCAACAACACCCCATTATCAACGGTATCAAAGGTTGCTCAAAGATCAGCAGGGTACAATTTCCCCTGTCAATTTCCAAGCAGTGATTGTCAAGCAAGGCTACAAGCACAGTCTCAGTGCCACGCCCAGGACAAAATCCTGACTGACATGGGTCCAGGAAACTGCGATGCGCCCAGAGCTGCAAGGTGACCACCCATTCAATAACCTTCCCTAAAAAGGGGAGGTTAGAGACAGGATGATAGCTGGCAGGGGAGTCAACATCAAGAGATGGTTTCTTGAGCAGGGGGCAGACAACCACAGCCTTGAGGCTGTCAGCCACCCTGCCCTTCCTAAGGGAGGCACTGACAACCCCAGTCAGCAAGGCCCGCAGGTTTTCACCAGCCAGGACAAGCATGGATCTAGTTCACAACTGGTCGCCCGCGCCCCTCCAATCACATCCTCTGCATCAGTGAACGAGGTTAATTGAAGCTGATCCAAGTAAACCAGACAAAGACCGGGCCTCATCAACCCTAAACTCTGACTTTGCACTCAAATTAGCAGTGCCCAAGTCAAGCGAAATACAAGTGATCAGGCAGCCAGTGTAACTCCAGGTGGAGACAGCCAGGATTTAATAAGTTATTCACTCTCCGGAAAAGCTCCTCTGGATGGCATTTTGCAGACGGTATGGCGGCAGTGAGGAAAGCTTTCTTCGCTGCCACCACAGCATAGTCTTTCCAAAACCACCTAAGCCACAGTCGGTCGGCTTTGGCACAAGCCAAGCGCCACCTGCGCTCAACCGCATACCCTCTCACTTTAGCAGCCTGAGGTCCTCCATATACCATGGAGACCTGTGCTGCCACCGCGGCTGAGACAGATGCCTACGTGCCACCATGCCAATATCCCGGCTTAGAATGTCATACCATAAATTAACCAGGGCATCAACAGGGAGTAATGGAATCCTATTGGATCCTTTAGTCTCTGGGGGTGGACAGGTTAGGATGCTATTTGTACTTTGGTAGTTGCACAGTGTTTTTAAATGTATAAAAATTACATGCTTAGGAAAAGCCAAAGACGAAAAGTGAAACTACTAAGTTATAGAAAAAGACAAGCAAGAGAGACAGCATAAGGAGGCTACAAACCAAACCTACCTGTGCAAAAGAAAAGGTACAAAATTGGATATTCAAATATAATATTTTTACTATTAACAAAAAATTAGGAATAAAACATCAGTGGAAAGAGAAAATATGTAAAGTGGAAGGAAAAAACCCATCATACTATAGAGAAAGCCTTGAAAATGAAAAGAATTTTTAAAAAGGCAAAGGGAGCAGCAAGCTAACAAATAAGATTAACCCAATATGAAAGAGAAAGAAAAAGAAAGACACTAAATTAAATTAATTTATAATCTGAGAATATTTTATGGTTGCATTTAACAGACTCCTGTTTTTCACAGTTATGTGACCGGTGCAAGTACATTTTTAATATCTGTATGTGGAGACATACATTTCTATTTTCATGTGGTATATAATTCCTATGGCTGCCTGGGGTGGCAAGTTGAAGAGGTGCCTCTCCTGCCCCCCTCCAGCTGTTGCCACTGCTTCTCCTGCCCCTCTCCAGCTGTTGCCAAGCATGCTGAGTGGGGGGCAGAAGCATGAGTTGGTGTAAGTACATTTTTAATATCTATATGTGGAGACACATGCTCTTTTCATGTGGTATATAATTCCCGCATGGCAAGCTGCAGTATGCCTGCACTGGGTGCACCCACTCCCCCAACCCCATTCCAGGGCTCCATCTCCATGGGGTCTGGCGGCCCCCAGATCCTGAGCCGCCTCTCAAGGCTGCCCCCCCAAATAACAGGGGTCTGGGCTCAATTGTGCCCCCTTGCACCACGGTAGCTACACCACCGAAGACAGACCCAGTCCCTTACAGACTTCAAGCATCACTTGCCTATGGGCCGGTACATTCTGACTTCTAGTCAAAGTGGCACAAATGAATTATAGCAGGAGGCGGTACAGTGACTAAGCCCTCAAAATCTGAAGAAATATTTTAAGTACCTATTGTTTTTAGAGGAAATACTTATATCTATAATGAATTTGGCAGTGAAAGAATTTGCCAGTCAGTACAGTTACATTAAGGCTGAATCATGCTTTCCCTGGGATGTTTCAGTCATCTGACAGAAATGAGTCTGGCACCGGAATCCTATGCAATAACCCCCCACCAAAACCCCATTTGCTGCACACCAAAACCCCATTTATGTCATTGTCTGGGTTCTTATTAACTTCAGGGAGCTCTAAATTAAGTCCTTTGTGTCTCACACTGGCATATACCATAGGTTTGTGATCTTCTTAAGTGTGGTTTTTTTTCCATTTGTATTTGAAGTTTTTTTTAAGATAAGATAACCATATCTTAAAAAAGAATATTTTATTTCAAAAGTGCATTTATTTATTTTTAAATGGAAATTATTGTTTTTGAAGACTAAACTTCCTGGGCTGCGGCACGGAGAATGATAATCCCCAACATGAAAAAGGTAAAGAAAAATGTAAACATGATTAAAGGTAAAGGAAAATAGTTACTGTTTGAAAAATTGAAGAACTTGAGAAAATCAAAATGTTCTGCTCAAAGTGTCCGTATTAGAAAAATATCCAAATGTAGATGCTGCTTTAATAATTAATTATTAAAACATCTCCCTCTCTTATGCTTATATGTCCCTTTGCCTTCTTTCCATAGATGTGAACCGCTTGTCATTCTGAAAGCCTTTGTCTTTCCTTTCTGTATATTTGTATCCTGTTCTCTCACTTTCCACTGTCCAGTAGTTTATTTTCCCCTTAGTATGCCTCTTATCACAAGTGTTCAACACCAGACTCATTGCTGACATTATATAAATAATGATAATGTACATAAACCCCTTCATTCGCCCTTTGTGTATTTATCTTGCATCCTTAAGCGTCCTAGTCGTCCAGCATTCTTTCTTTCTACCCATGTAAGGTGTCCCGAGCTGCCGTGAGGCTGGATGGGGCGGGGTAGAAATAATTAATTAATTAATTAATTAAATATCTTAATTCTTCTATGCTTGTGTCTCCTCTTCCCTCTTCAGGCTTGTTGGTGTGTTTTTCATTTAGTTTACGAATATATGTGAGAGTCAAAATGTATTGTCTCTTGGCCATATAAGTCAGTGTCATAGAAATAGGTGTCTTCATATTCTTTAGCAGTGGTGCATTGTGTTCTGAACGATCAAGAGATTATTAGATTTCAGGAGAATGAAAATTGCCATTTCAGATTACCACACAGTGCAACTTGGTATGCAGGAATTGTATACCACATGAAAACAGCATGTGTCTGCACATACAGATATTAAAAATGTACTTACACCAATGCGCCCCCCC
>QEPC01011684.1:3010040-3026798 GCA_003113815.1 Sphenodon punctatus
GTATAAATTACAAAAATAAATAAATAAATAAATAAATATTTTTCTGAGTTGCACTTACATACATTTGATCCTCCTGATACCTTTTTTGATTTATGGAAAAATGAAAGGCTATTCCTAATCCCTTGGGAATAATGGCTTCTGTGGCTTTACTGTTGGGCCCTAGTTGTCTTTGCATTAATCCAGTCCTACACTACAAAGCAGGTAAACCTCCATCTTGGGCCCCTTTAAGAGACACATCGAGGCCCAAATGGACACTGAAGGGACCTCGTCAACATGAGCTGACTTTGTTGACTGTTAAATCTACCCCTGGATGGTAAGTTTCTAAAGCATGAAAGTCTCTAAACAGGTTCACCAGCCTTGCCTATTGGTCCTTTCTTGTGGGGTTAAGTAATGCTTTATAGAAGATAAATAAAAATCTCATTTATTTTTTCTCCTCTGTCACTGTAGCAAAAGTGAGCAAGCACATTGTTAATTTTCATTTAAGATTTTGCAAGACCAAATTATGCAATTTTCAGTTCAGAGACTATTTGTAGCTTTGATGCTTATAGTGTGAACATCTCTTTGCTTTGATGATAAGTGCGTAGGAATAAATACTCAACACTGAGTTTCTGTGCAGCCTCCACTAATATTTAATGTAATGTGTTCACACACAGTTTTGACAAGGGAGCCTGACACTGAATGTATGTAGTGGTCCCCTGTATATCTCACTAAACAGTGCAAAGATGTTTTTTCATTGCACGTATTTTGAGTCGGTAGTTTCATATTTATAAAGCATAAAACATTACCGTTACTGAACCCTTGGCCACCACATGTGATTGTAAACAATGATACTTCATTATCTCTGACAATCCCAACAGTGTTACAACTGCTAAACTGAATCATAATATTGATTATTTTAAAAGCAGTTAAATGTCTGCCAAGAAAATTATCACTACCAATCTAATTGGCTTGTTAACTTTTATTTTTTTACACAATGAAAGTGACTTGGATTTCTGGAATTTGTAGGTGGCTGCACAACGTTCTTTATCCTTGTTGAATCAGAATGCTAGTGGAGAGCTAACATTATTCAGTTTGTGTTCTATGCCCTTTATTCATAACATGTCACTTCAGCACACCCGCAAGTAATTAGAGAGCTCTGAAATTTTTCATAAGGCCAATGACAGAATAAAGTTGACCGATGAACCGATGAACAAAACAAGAGTTCCTAGTGTGTGCTCTAGAGATGCAGTGGCATACAAATGCCAATGACCAACAGGGTTTTGTTCTTGCTTCCAAAAGCAGTACTGCTGCAGCTACAACAATTTTTTTCAGTGTACTATTGCAATATTTACATTATAAGATATAGTCAAAATCCTTCCTCCTCTCCCAGGCACTAGAAAGCTCTGACAGGGGAGATCTGGGACATTTCCACTGTGGAAACAGGAGCAGCTGCAAGGGAGGATTTGAGGACCCCAATCAACAGATCTGTTTCAAAGGGGACTGCTTGCACTGAAGAACGGAGGAGCAGGGGGAGGACTGGTGGATGAACATTCAGAGGTCCCCTTCTATTCTTTCACACAGGCCGTTTTAAACAGGATGCACCCACCCCCACCCACCCGAGTGCCCATCTGAAGANAAACAGGATGCACCCACCCCCACCCACCCGAGTGCCCATCTGAAGACGGCGTAGGTGGGCGCACATTCCCATGATCCATGCAGTGCCCACTCATGCCCATGCACAGAGCATCAGGGGAAAATCCGGGATGCTCCATGCAGGGGAAGGAGTGGGTAATGCGTGGGTAGGAGCACACACCTGCCCCATCCTGTTTAAATCCCCATCTCACCCACCGGAGGTGCATGTGCTCTCCACGAGAAGCACACAGACCCGCCCCCCCAAGCCATGCCTCTTTAAAGATGGAGATCTCATATGCTTCAGGACTCCTGAATGCCTGAAGTTAATAGTACCATTTGTGCTTCCCAGGGCTGAGTTTCTACTAGGAGAAATACTTTTGAAGGCAAGATTTGATGGCAAACATTTCACTCTGCTTCAGGAAAGATAAGCAATTCAGAGGAGGTAAGAAATGTTCTTTTTTTCTAAGGGTATATCAATCCTTGAAATTAATATCAAAAACAGCTACTGATAGCTAACAACAGAATAGGTGGAATTAAACAAACACCTCATGAAGGACTAAATCCTCCAGCTAGACCCACAGAGCAAATCTCCAATAAGAAAGAGGGGCTTACCTCAGCTGCAGTACAGAAAAATTGTTTCTTTACATGCTACTACATATTTCTGTAGTCCAGTTGAGGATTGGTAATGATTTCATTACATACCTGTATTAGAACAAATAGACTTTTCCAAAAAAAAAAGTTTGGACAACAGAATTTGGTTTTGATTTATGCTAAACACTCTCCTAATTCAGAACCATCTATCTTGAAGCTGACTTAAAACAAAAGTCAGTTCAGGTACTAAATTTATTACAATGATTTAATAATCATTGTACAAAGATTATTTAAAACATTGACAATGTTTTAAAAACACTGCACAAACATTGTCTAATCCTTACCCGGTCTCTGTGAGGTAGACACTTGGCGAGATTAATGTCAGTGAAGACGATGATTTACAAATCAACTGAGTTTCAGCACTAACATGCTAATTAGGCTGCCTCACATTTCATATTACAAGGGACACAGCACAGCATAGCTAGCATCTTATAGCTGAAAAGCCGTTGTGCGACATGCATTCCTCTTCACTGGGGGCTTTAAATCTTCAAAGCACTTTATAAACACTAGCTTCACTGACTTTCACCATACCCAAGAATTTATTTATTTATTTATTTTATTTGTATTTATTCTCCGCCCCTCATGCCTACGGCATCTCAGGGCGGCTTACAAAACAAATAAAATGCTAGAATTCAATAAAAGACATAAAAAGTTTCAACAAGAATTAAAAATATCTTCCCCCAACTACCCCACCCTCCCATTCGAAGGCCTGGGCAAACAGCCAAGTTTTGCAAGCTCTGCAAAAAGCCAGCAAGCCTGGGACTTCCTCCGGGAGGGAGTTCCAGAGACGCGGCACGGCCACCGAGAATGCCCTCTCCATGGTGGCCCCCCGTTTTACACAGCAGACCTCCACAAAGGCACCCACGGTGGACCGAAGGGGTTGCCCTGGGACGTGGAGGGCGAGGCGGTCCCTGAGTTATGAGGGGCTCAGACCGTGTAGGGCTTTGTAGGCCAAAACCAACACCTTGAATCTGGCTCGTCTCACTATCAGCAGTGCGGAGTACGGAGCATAGGCGTAATATGCTCCCGACGGCCCGTCCCCATCAGGAGACGAGCTGCCACATTCTGCACTAGCTGCAGGCTGTCAGGGAACGGGCGTGGGGGGGAGGGCGGGGGCGCCCCAGACGGATAGGGGGATCCCCAGAGATACCGGCACGCCCCGCACCTCTACCTTCGGGTGTCGGGGCGGTCCCGCAGCCGGCAGTTCAGGGAGCAGAACAGAGGCACGGCAAGGCAGCAGAGGGAGCGATTCCTCCCAGCACGGCTGCAGACCACGAGGAAGGGGCGGAGCCACAGAGCATGGCCCCTAGACAGGACGCTACCCCGGAGAGTGAGGGGGTGGGGCTAGGACCGACGCCACGACGCTCAGCACGCTTGCGGGCGCGGCAGGGGCGGAGCTAGCCCTATAATAGGGCACGGCTGGATAACTTCCCTGCCGGCGATCAGCGTGCTGTGAAGCTGGCCCCAGAGCGAGAGTTCAGGTCAAACCAAGGAGTCAGAGTTAAGGATTGATTGTGGAGTGAGTGGTGAGTGTAAGGAGAGTGCAAGGTGAGTGTTGTACGAAGGGCAAGGGTGTAGTTGAGGGCGGGTGGGTTCTGTCAAGGTGTGGGTGAGAGCACAATCCCTCCTGCCTCCATTCCTCGGTGGCCTCCACCAGCCCGGGTGGAGTGGGCTACATCCTTCCCCCTTCCCAGGTGTTGGGACTTCCCTTTCCCTCACTGCGCCCGCACTAAACCTATTCCTAGAGCACGTGTGGGTGAAGGTGTGCTTGAGAGGGCAGGGACCTGGTCCCCCTGCCATCTCCCTAGGGGGCTGTGCACGCCTGTCGTTGTCTCCCCTGTGATGATACGGCCCGTTCCTTCGGGGACATATAGGGCCACCTACTAACCTGAGGGGAATCTTTTTCCACTACGAGTGCGTGTACACCCCCTTCGTGGCAGGAGTCCCGTGTAAGGTGTGTGCAAGAAGAGTCAGGTCTGTGGGCTTCTTCCTTCACCCATCCCTGATCCCTCACACAGCCTCCGAACCAGCATCAAGGGAAGTCCCAAGTAGAGCGCATTGCAGTAGTCTAACCTCAAGGTGATGAAGTCATGAATGAGTGTGTCCAGGTCGGGCCTGGAGATGTACGGATGCAGCCTTCGCACCAGATACAACTGGCGGAAAGCGGCTTTCGCCACCGCCTCCACCTGTTGATCCGGGCGCATGTCTGAATCCAGCAACACCCTCAGACTCCGAACCTGCCAGGCTACCAGAGGGCGGACCCCCTCTACGAGGGGAGCCAACCCCTCCGTTGCCCTACCCACCATCATCACCTCCGTCTTATCGGGATTCAGCCTCAGTCTTCTCTGCCGCATCCAATCTGCCACGGCCTCCAAACACTGGGAAAGTACTGAGACGGCAGGACCTGGGTCGGTTGAAAAAGAGGTACAGCTGAGTATCATCAGCATATTGGTGACAGTGCACTCCGAACCGCCTCACAATCTCCCCCAAGGGCTGCATATACACATTAAACAACAATGGAGACAAGCTGGAACCTTGCGGAACGCCACAATCCAGGGTCCGGGGGCTAGATGTTTCAGCCCCCAGCACAACCCGCTGGCTTCTCCCCAAGAGGAATGAGCGGAACCACCGAAGGACAGTGCCATCCAGAACCCCCAGGGCTCGCAACCATCTCAACAGCAACCCATGGTCCACTGTATCAAAAGCGGCCGAGAGATCTAGCAGGACGAAGAGTGTTGAACGTCCTGTGCCCATCTCTCGGCGGAGATTGTCCACCAAGGCCACCAACACAGTCTCTGTACCATAGCTGGGGCGGCACCCCGATTGAAAAGGGTCGAGGAAACCGATGCCATCCAGATGTGCCTGAAGATGTGCCTGGAACTTAATCTTGAGATTGTTGCTCTTGAGAGGAAAGAGACCACGGAATGCTGACCTTGGACCTGAAGAACCTGACTACTGCAAAACGGGGTGAGGAGCCGGAGGGATTTCCAGGCGGGGACTGAGTAGCGTGTGCGGTGGTGGGAGCAGCACCAGTTGCCTGGAGCAGCTAATGCTGGGACTATTTGGCTGCTTGCTGCAAATGGGCAGTGCACGGGCAGGAGCCGAGCACACCACCCTGGGCGAGACGGGACTTCCAGGACAGCCCAGTAAAGGTCACCCCGACCGAGGCAGCGTCACGGCCGGCGCGCCATGGGCAGTGCACCTAAGCGCAGTGTGTCCTTGTGCGCGTAGCCTTAGGCTCCAGTGGGGCTGGGGCCTAGGTTGCTGATATTTCCTACTCATAGTATAGGGGCAGATAGGGGTCAAGCCTCCCAACAGCACTCCCCGAGAAGGGGTAGGATTATCTGCATTACAGGGGTCAAGCTTCCCGACAGCACTCCCCAAGAAGGGGTAGGACTATTTTTTATTACAGGGGCCAAGCTTCCCGACAGCACTCCCCGAGAAGGGGGTAGGACTATCTTTATTACAGGTGCCAAGCTTCCCAACAGCACTCCCCGAGAAGGGGCAGGACTATCATTATTACAAGGGCCAAGCTTCCCGACAGCACTCCCCGAGAAGGGGTAGGATTATTTGTACTACAGCGGCCAAGCTTTCCGACAGCACTCCCCGAGAAGGGGTACGACTACTTTTACTACAGGCAGGAGGTTATAGTGCTCAAAGTTCGGTCTATTTGATGGAAAGATATTTAAACTGTTTGTCTGGATGTGTTTGAATGATGTCTCCAAAAATCAAACGTTCTCGACCCAGAGGTGTTAAATTATCACCACCTCCTAAACAAAGGAAGATGGATAATTTCATTTATACCGGGATTCAAGTGGCAAATGATATGAACAGCTGGCAGATAGGGAGAAATCTTTAATCCTGAGAAAAGTGACAACTGGGGGAGAACCTGGGCCAATACTAGAATCAATAGGTTTACTGCCAGGTTGAGAAAAGGGAGAGGGAAAATACTCCAAGGGCATTAAAAAACCAATCTGCCAGAGGAAGAGGGGAAAGAAACTAGGTGGATACAAAATCTTGGGTTGCCTTTGTCAGTGTATAATAATTTAGCACAAGTGGATAAAACTAATATCCCTAATGAATTTATAGCAAAACACGTTATGTTAACAGCCCAGATGGTTCAGTATCTGTTCTCGCAATTTAATGCACTAACTCATAAAGTAGAAGAACTTTCAAAACCTTTGGGAAAATATAACCTTCAGCAGCAAAAAGGTGATCATGTGCAAGCTCAGGCAGAGGGCCCCAAAGCAGACCTGATACAACAAGTAGACCAGCAAGGGTGGTGTGGTCAGGGGAAGGAAAGCGATATGATCTTTGATTTACTGGACGATCAGGGGTGTTCAATCCCCACTGTACATCAGAGAGTAGCTAATAAATTTGCTTTAAATATAGTACCTACCCCATTTGCCAATCTGCCCTTTTGGAACACTCCTTTAGACGTTGCAGAGCATCTAAGGATTTTAACTCAGTTGCCAATTACCAGTAAAGATATTATGAGTGTGGATTATGCAGGAGCCGCAAAACATCAGAGGAATGTAATCGTAAGTTTTACGCAAGATATTTTTGTGGGACTGGACTTCCAAGTCCCTCATACAAAGGCATTTATTTTCAATTGCGGGTATATCAATTGGTGTTAATTCTATAGGCCGGTATCTGCTGTTACCACCACATGAGTGTTTATATCGGGTCGTGATTTATTTCTCAGCTCGCTCTATCGTGGCCAATTTGTGGTCAAGGGTTCATTTATTTGCAGCTAGAGGGATCTATTTGGATAGGGTCTATAGGAATCCCCAGATTAGCCCCTTGTTGCCATTTCCAGAGAAAGGACTATCTGCAATGGGAACAGACTCGACTAACCCCTGTATTATATCCGCAGATAAACCAGAATTAATGATAAGGAAGCAGCAGTGGGAAAGTAGTCCTCGAGGTTTACAGGAAGTTCGTGTAGAGGATACTGAAGTGTTGAAGGGCCAAATGCAGGGCTTGACGATAATAGACAATAATCAAAACGGGGTGTGCCAAACGCTCATTCAACTTCAGGGGCAGAGTATGCGGGTTCAGTTCCTGGAGGAAGCCTCATCATTAGGGGTTCAGAATCAACTTAGAAAAGAACAGGAGTATTTGTCTCCCCTAGATGAGGGCATTTCCCCAGGTACTAATGATGGGCAGATTTCTGCCAACGCCAAGGGTTCTCAGTTAAACCCAGTAGTTACTGGAGGGGTGATCCCTTTGCAGGATCCCTTTGCAATAATGTGGGTGTAGTGGATGCAAGTGGATGCTGTGGGCAGGGGTCTTCTTCAAGTTCATGACCACAGTGGGCAAACTCTGTAGGATCAATTACAATTTGCTCTTGGAATGTGGTAGGATGGGCCAGGCATTGTAATGATCCAGATTTCAAGCAATATTTGCAAAAGTTTTCAGTAGTTTTAGTTCAGGAGACCTGGTCTAGAGATCCACCGGATTTAGAGGGATATATTTCCCACTCATTGCCAGCGATACATAGGAACTCCAAAGGGAGGCCATGCGGGAGATTGGGATGTTTTATATCTCAAGATGTTCCCTTCTTGATAGTCGAGCCCATAACACTTCTAGAGTTCTTACAAGGGTTCGTGGTTAAGTTTTTCTCCACGACTCTTATAATTATGACCATATACGTTCCACCTTGCAACGCAGGTTCTTTTCATTCCTCAATCTGGGAAACCTTGGATGGTTCACTAGAGCATTTGTTAATTAAGTATCCAGAGGGACAAGTTATCCTAATGGGCGATTTTAATGCCCGAATAGGGGTAGACAACCAAGCCCTGGCTCCCTATTGTGATGGGTTTCCTTATGATCCAGCAAGTATCCTGGGCTCTAGGAGGTCCAAGGATAAGGGTATTAATACATCGGGGATAAGAATGGCCCAGCTCCTAGTGAGTGGCTAGAGAGCTGCACGTGCTAAACGATACTGGCTTTGATGATCTGGAGGGGGAATACACATTTGTTGAGCATCAGGGTCCCAGTACAGTGGACTACGCTCTAGTTTCAGCAGGGATTCTTTCTCATATTATAAATTTCAAATTGGGCCCCCCTTTGGTAGGGGACCATTTACCCCTGGAACTTTTCCTCTCCTTCCCCACCCCAATAGGGATAAGAGGGGTCACACCTAGGTCAGACATCACACTTAATAATACCAAGGTAACTCAGGAGACTGTTTGGGTCCCTCGTTGGGATTATTATTATTATTAACAAACATTTATATAGCGCCAGCAGTGTACCTGGCACTTTACAAAGTAATAAAATAGACACGGTCCCTGCCCCTAGGGCTTACAATCTGAGAGACAGGAGCTGGGGGAGAGACTTAGGAAGGGGAACAGAGGGAGAGACAAGGGGTCTAGCATTCATGAAGACGCGAGGTCTCAAGTGCACGTACTTGGCTTGGTTACAATGAGAATGACAGCAGACAGAGATGGGATGAGAGATCATCTTTGGCTATGGGGGCTTATGTATTACAACCTCAGGTTGCCTCCATACGCGAGAAATTGATCGACTCGGATAGCTCTCTTGAGGTCTTGGAGCTGTTCGATCATTTAAGTGTAGAGTTGCAGACTTATATTCGGGGATTGGGTCGGTCTTCCGTATCCAGATTCATCAAAGTCAATCAGCCTTGGTTTGACAAAGAGTGTCGTCAGACTAGAGCCGAGATTAAAAACATGTACCGTGAATACAGGAACTCCAGGGCAGCCACCTTACCATCTCAATATATTGCCCTGAGGGCAAAATATTGGAAACTTATCAATACGAAAAAAAGGGGTTTCTGGGATGCTCGTTGGAAGTCACTCCTGCAGGCTGCTAGTGCAGGCGATACCAGGGGTTTGGGGCATATGGTAAATGTTTCTACGGGGGGAAGGAAGGATACAGCAGTGCCGCCGATATCAGCTGGCAGATGGATGGATCACTTTAGCGAACTATATAATCATGTGGGTCAAGATAACGATGGAGGCCAATCTATGGAATCCACTGAGGAGGGATTTGATGTGGGATTTGAAGAGTTGCCAGCTTGGCCACCAGTGCAGGTAGAAGAGGTAGAGACGCTGGTGGATTCATTGCGGAATGGACGAGCGCCCGGTTTGGACCTTATTAGGGTGGAATTTTTAAAAACAAACAAGGCATGGTGGCTGCCCATGCTGGCTGCTTTGTTCACAGCCATAAATAGCACAGGACAGGTGCCGGGGGCCTGGGCCACGGCATTGGTTGTACCTATCTATAAAAAGGGCTCTAGGATAGATCCAGCCAACTATAGGCCGATCAGCCTATTATCAGTAATATCAAAAAGTTTACGCCAAATTCCTTTTAGGGAAATTGACTGCTTGGATGGGACAGGCAGAGATAATTTCACCTGAACAGGCTGGATTTCAGCAGGGACGATCAACTATGGAGCACTGCCGCATATTACAGTTTCTTGCAGCTAAGTACAGGGCCCAAAATGGCGCTCTGTACGTAGCTTTCTTGGACCTCAGGGCAGCCTTCGATTCTGTTGATCGGGCTGCCCTGTGGGATAAGCTGAGGGATTTATCTATTGATAAAAGGCTGCTGGCTCTAATTCGTTCCCTATATGCCAACTCCTCTATGGTGATCAAGATGGACAGGCAAGGCCACATTTTGCCCGCTATATCAACTTCGATAGGGGTCCGGCAGGGCTGTGTCCTGGCACAGGCACTGTTCAACTGCTTCATAGATAATATCATTCCAGCTATGGCTGACCATCGTTTTTTTCCACCTAAACTGGCCGATCAGGCTGTAGGTTGTCTGTACTACGCAGACGACGTGGCTTTATTGTCCCAAACTTGTGTTGGGCTTATGAGACAGTTGCAGGCTGTTGCAGAATTTTGTCAAATTAATAATTTGAACATTAATTATGACAAATCAAAGATCCTGGTTTTCTCCGCTAGATTAAAAACTCAGGGTTGGTTTGTTGGGGGTATCCAGATTCTCCAGGTTAGGGCTTTCAGATATCTGGGAATTCTTTTCCATAGATCGGGGCGATGGCAGGAACACGTAAACAGGGCCATGCGATTGGCACAAGCTGCTGCACAATCAATAGGTAGACTGTTTGCCAAGCAGGGGAGGATGGCTGTCCTTCCAGCCCTCCAAGTCTTTAACAGCAAAGTAAGGTCCCAACTGTTGCATGGGGCAGAGTTATGGGCTCCATTTTGCTCCAGTTTAGTGGATAGGATCCAATCTGGCTTTTTGCAGAGACTCTTAGGAGCCCCTAAAGGCACCCCCGTGGCAGCCATTTGGGTGGAGTTGGGTCAGGAGTCGTGGTCTCAGGTAGCTATGGAAGCCACCTATAAATTTTGGCTCAAACTGCAAATAGGCCAGGGATACACTTTACTGAAGGCTATGTTTGAAGATCCATTTTTGGACCATTGGTCCTTAAAGGTGGACAGCCAGCTGAAAGAGATGGGTATCTCCCCGGAATATTTAAAGCATAAACCCCGACTCGCGTAGGAGGGAGGTTATTTCTCGGGTTAAGGACAGAGGATGTCAATCTGAGCTTGCGAGAATTAGGCTCTCCTCTCATATCCGGGAATATTTGTTATTTGCCCCGGAAGTGGGGCAGGTAGCCTCGTATTTAACAGCCACAATTTCTGGTAGAGCCAAGCAGCTTGTCTCTAGTGCCCGTTTCAATGCCTTCCCTTCTAGAGTTTTGGAGGGGAGGATACAGGGTATTCCATTCGAAGATAGGCGCTGTCCTTTCGATAACCTAACTGTGGAGACAATTGAGCATATAATTTTAGACTGCCACTTGTACGACGATTTACGTCAGGAATTTCTTGCCTCTATAGCAGATAGGTTTCCAGGAAGAAACGGACAAGTATTATTAACAGCGCTACTTGATAGTACTGACTCAGACATTATTCAGAAGGTAGCCACTTTTTTGTTAAGAGCAGTTCAAATTAGTACCCGGTTCCTAAAACCATTCTCCTGTTCACTGTAATTGAATTGAATTGAATATCAATTGCTATTGCTATTGCTATTGAAGGGGTGGGTAGCAGATTATTTTTTAGTAATGATGAATTATATGTATGGTGGTTGTATGTATTTTTTATTATGTTTGCAATGATCAATGATCACGCAATAAAATGTATTTGATTTGATTTGAGAAAGGGAACATAATTTTCTGTGAGACTGCGCATGTACCAGTCAGCAGAACTGATTTTTAGATGTTCCATAACTCGTTTTTCCCTACACCAAGCACTATCCTACTACAGCAGCATGCACTGACACAAAATTCTTGCCATTCACCACCTCCCCACACAGGGCAGAGGGTGCAACGTAGATCTGGCTCCACCCGCAGCCCCAACCCAAGCCACTACCACGTGGCCCAGGGAGGAGAGCACCTCCAAGATTGAGGTGGGTGAGAGGGGAACTCACCCAGACAGAGGAGGGTGGCGGGGGAAGGGTGGCCACAATGGCCGTGGAAACGATGGGGAAAACCCGTTCACACAGCTGACAGTACCCCCGATCCCCACAGGACAGTGACCACACCCAAGAGCAAAGCACCATCGGGGAGACAGCCGAGAAGGGTCTCCATGGCAGTCAGGTAAGGCAGGCGGAACACCTGGGGGGGAAGGGGGTGGGCCAGCCAACACCCCAAGATGTCACTGGGGAGCAGCGACACAACCATTCACCCAAATACATTCCCCCCACAGAAGACCTCACGCTCCACTGCCACAACAGCCACCGGGCGGGCCCCACACCGCACAGCTGGTGGGCCCCCCACACGCGGAGTCCTAAAAGGGGAGCCCTGGTCCAGCACTGAGACCAGGATATTCATTCGCGTAGCGGGGCCCAAAAAGGTCCAGCACGACCTGGTGCGGAACTATAAGACCAAACGGGTCTACGAAAGCATTGCCTAGGAGATGCAGCGGTTGGGGTACAACAGGGATGTAATCCAGTGCATACAGCTGGCAAAGGATCTGTGGTCCGGACATAAACATATCAAGGACAACAATCTCAGGTCTGGTCATGCGATGCGCACACAGGAGTACCAGGAGAGGCTGGATCGGTTCCTCTGTATGGACGGGGACATCATGGTCTCCCATATCCATGACACCACCTTCGCCAGGGGCAGAAAGAGGACAAAGACAACACCTCCCCTGCCCGATCCCACGGTGCAAGGGGAGTCCTCAGCCCCCTGGTGTGGCCAGTCAGGATGCGAGAGGCGACAACCCCATCCTAGAGGGGGGGGGCGCGTCCCTGGAGGCAAAGAGCGGCAACATCACCCTCTGCTTGCGCCCCCGGAACCCACATGGGCAAACCCCACAGGGACAGGGGTGCTTGCGGAGAGGCCCAATCCCAGGGACGCCTCCCCAGGAGCCGGAGGAATACGATCCAGGTACGAGGGTCACCAAGGGGATGGGGGGGCGGTCCCAGCCCATGGCAGCCAGGGTCCCAACAGGGAGGAATAGGTGAACTGACCAACTGTTGCTCCCTCAAACAACCCAAGGGGACATGGAGTTGCAGGAGGAGGAGGAGGTCGTGGCCCTGGAGGAGGAGCGGGAGGTCATCCCCCAGCCCTGCGACAGGGATACCGATGGCAGATGGAAACTGACATGGCAAAGGTGGTGGGAGGTGCCTGGGTCACACTGAGGGGACAGGGGGTACAGCCGTGCCCCCCGGGCCTGTAACAGACAAGCCACACGCATGGGACAGCCGATGGGTCAGCAAGGGTGGGAGGGGGTCCATGCACACAGGCACGGGCCAGGAATGGCCACAGGGGAAGACATGGTAGCCCTGCTAATCTATACCATTCCTCCTGTACACAGACGAGCCTCTGGCTCCTGCTCAGGTTGCAGTCGCCGGCAGTGCAGAGCAGAATTGGGAGATGCAGGCTCGCAACCGGCAGAGGAGGGAGGATGTAGGGAGGGAGGTGCTGGCGGAAACCAGAAGGTTGGCAGAAGTCCAGCTCACAGAACAAGCGAGAACGAGGGAGGTACTGCAACAGGAGGGGGAAAGGGACTGGGCAATAATAACCGCCATCCTCACCCGGTTCAGCACCAAGCACCTGTGGAACAGGCACCAGGTTGCCGACCTCCTACATGAGCAGCGCCAGGAAAGGCTGGAAAGGGAGAGGGCCCGTGTCACACTGGAGCAAACCGCCAAAAGGGCCTTCAGGCACATAGATGCCACACTGGAGGTCCTGAGGCGGCAACCCCAGCATGATACAGGTCCCCAAGCCGCGATAGGAGGGCCAGCAGCCCAGGAACATCAGGTCGCCCTCCAACAAGTGCAGGTGCCTCCTCCCCAGATGTTCTGCCAACCCTGGTTTCCCCAGCAGGTGCCCTACTGTGGCCTAGCCCGCGGGGACGCCCTCCTTCTCATGGGCCCCATACAACACCAAGCCCCCCCCCCAGACAGGTCCTGCCCCTCCTGGTTCCCTTCGAGCAGGCTGCAACACCACACCACCCGGGCCACAATCATGCCGACAACAACCCTGCACCCCTACCAACCCCACCCCAGGCCCGGCCACCCCACAGCAGCAGGTAAGAGCCCGTGCAGTGAGCTACCTGTAACAGGGGAGTGGGCTGACCGGTACCGCGAGGTCATGGACCAAAGGCAGGGTTAGCAAAGGTGCACAGCATGTTGCAAGGGACAAGGGTCATCCATGCGATGGGCCACCAGTGAGCGCACACAAGTATGGGGGGGACAGCTAACCATACTGCTATGTAACCCTCTCACAGCTTGGAGATGCCCCACTGTCTGTGGAGCAGCCAGCAGAGGCTGAAGACCCAGGGCCCGCCAGCCGGCATCCACGGAGGGCTGCAGCTGAGATGGGCTGCGGAGAGCTGAGCCCCGGTGGTGCAGCAAAAAGGAGACACAGGAGACCCCGCAAACACTAAACCCCAACCCCTGTAAATATCCCCCAATAAAAGGTTTTGAGCACAACATACCATGTGAGCAATATGTCATTATAGGGGGGTAACCAAGTGGGGGGGGGAGAGATAAGCATGTTGTGGGGTCAGCCCTCCGTGGTGCTGCACCCAAACGTTGCATGCCTTCCAAAAAGCTGCAGCGCTACAAAGGGAACCTTTGTGGCACCGCTCTGTAGGATCTGCAATGGTCCCAGAGGCCATGGCAGTGGGTACAGCATGAGCTACTCGCCATGCCATGGACAGTGACCACACTGTGTGAAAAGTGGTATAGAGCGAGGAGGGAGACATCCGTAGCAAGGGTGATACAATGGATTTATTGTACACTGGTCAAACAAACAACAGTATAGGGGGGAGGGGTGTCCCATAACCTAGGGTTGGTACGCTGCCTGCATGACAGCAATGCGCCTGGTAAGGGCCTGTCTGTTCTCCTCCGATATCCTCTGGAAGGCCCCCCCCGGACATGCTGGTACAAAGGCACAGGATCGGCTCTGTGTGCGAGGGGCGGGTTGTCCAAGGCTGCCCCATCGGTCTCACATATATTGTGCAGTACACAGGCCGCAAGTACAAGAATGGGGGTGTGCTGCAAGTCAAACTGACTCGTGTTGAGCAGGGGGCGCCACCTCATCTTGAGTTGGCCAAAGGTCCTCTCCACAACACAAGTCATGGATGCCAGGTGCTCATTGAAGAGCACCTGTGTGGGATGCAGGGAACAGGATAGGATTGCATGAGCCGTGGGGTTAGCGGGTATGCGGGGTCCTCGATAATGACAGGAACCATGGAAACACCCTCTATGATCCGGAACATGTTAGGTGCAATCTCCCCATCGAACATCCTCGTAAAGAAGGGGGATGAGCGCAGGATCCGGGCATCGTGGCTCCTCCGAGAGGCCTGTGTAAGCATTGATGAACAGGCATCCGTGGTCCACGACAGCCTGGAGGTTCACAGAGAAGGCCTGCTTCCAATTGAGATAGTCGGTCTTGGCATTAGGAGGCCGGAATATGGGGATATGCGTACCGTTGATCGCCCCTATGCAGTGGGTAAATGGGTGGAAGAGGTTGGCCATTTGCTCAAACACCTGGCCGAGGACCTAGAAGTAGGTGGTGAGAACCTGCAGTAGGGCTGCGCATCCACTCGGGATGTCAGCCTCCAGCATAGCAATCTCACCACAGTGTCGGATCACCGTGCACCACTCAATCCACCAAGTGCCCCTGGTCCAGTCCTCAATCCAGCAATATACCCTGTGCATCAAAACCCTGTCCACACTGGTCACCCTGTGCAGCACCGGCAGTCACACACCCCTCCACCAACTCCTGATATTCCACGCACACAGCTGCACATTCCCACATGCCCCTACAGTCTCACACCCTCAAGCTAACCTCACAAACCCTCCCTCTGCTCACGCTCACTCTCTCTCTCTCACGGTCCGCACTCCAATCCGCTCAGCTTCACTCCACCTCTAACTTCACTCCTAACCACCCTCTCACACAATGCCATGCCATTGTAGCTGTGCCACCCCCTACTTATAGCCGCCTGGTCAGACGCTGTGCATACGTGTGTTGTTTTGCGGCGGGGTGCAGCTCGCCCAACTGGTCTGGGTATCCCTGATTAGTTACATATGCTTGGGGCCACGCCAGTCTGTCACTCTTTGTTGATGGTTGTTGTGTACCACTGGTACAGCCCCTTGAGCACTGCCAGCACAACGGGACCCCGGGGGCCCCTTGCCCACCACCACTGAGGGGGGCATGCAGGGCCGCACTGGCCCCCCATACGCTGTATATGTAGTAGACTGGTGAGCCTCTGGACAGCTGTGTCCTGAGCTGACAGGGGCAGTGCTACCACGGCATCTCCGTACGCAGCCCCCAGCCCATGTCTCAACTCCCTGTCTCCAATCAGGCTGGAATGTGTCCACCCTGTGTGTGGGGTGCGTTTTCCCAGAGCCGAGGACCCGGACCGCTATCAGTTCTACAAGGCCACGCTTTGGTTAGTTGTCTGCCTCGCCTCCATCCAGGCGCATTCCATTCTGTGCAGTCTACATCGGTCGCTCCTGATCGCCCTGCTATTCATCAGATCATGTCGGGTCCTGTAACTGAGCATGTAGCTGATGGCCGGGCTGGGGATGAGTGGCCGGTGTGTGCCACCACGCTCCTGGGAACCCTCTGGCAAAGCAGCAATGTAAAGATGTTGGTGGGCGACCCCCTTTCTGTTGGTGATAGCTTCAACCTCCTGTCGCGTTACATGTGGCTGTTGGGCCACCCCTTTGGCAGAACGGAATGCCAGCTGTGTGCATGGGAACTCAGATTCAAACCCCTCCACCAACAGCATCCTGCACACCCGACCGCCATAGCAGTGTCATGGGAAGCAAGGGAGCTTGAAGCTGCTTGCCAATTGGCAAGTAATAGTGATTTCAGTTTGGCCCTTCAGGGTGGTAGTCCCCATGTCGCGACCAGTTACGCTGGTGTTCTCCTGCGTGTCCGTGGATTCGAGTTCGCGAACTCTAATTGCCCCATCTGCCTTGGTGAACTTGGCCTGCTGCCCCCCAATGTGGGAGGCCCACTCTGTACCGGGACACCCACCCCAC
>QEPC01011684.1:3029709-3050737 GCA_003113815.1 Sphenodon punctatus
AATTATGATAATAAATTAATGCTTAATAATGGGGAAATGTGAACTTTTCTAGACCGTGAGGTTTTTTGTTTTGGAAAATTTTCTTAATTGTACTGCAACCGCATGTAGACAACACAATTACTATCTAGGCACAACTGTACTAAGCCTTGTACACATTTAGTTAAAAGGCAGCCCTTGACCCAAAGAATTTACAACCTGGTATTGGCAGGCAGACATTTTCTACTGTGAACCTTGATAAATCAAAACACTTCAGTCAGTTACAAGTTCTGTTTCTTAAAGATTATTTTTTTTAATTGTTTACAGAGAAATAATGCCTGTCTTCCACTGATACTCTTTTCCCTGTGCCCAAAGAAGCAGCATTTACCATCTTCAAACTGTTCTCCCAACACAGTCCCCATTCACTTCAATGAGGTTTGCACTAGCAGAGAACTCTGGAGATCTCACTGCCCGTCTTTTCAAGTGCTTTGTAAACTGCTCTATACACTGGGCACTGTAAACTTAAAAACAAACAAACTCCACTGTGTATTTATCTTTGATTAAACTCCCTAGCAAATGTATACAACTCCAATGCAGTCTGTAGGCAGGCTGTCAATGTGGCCACTGATACTGCAGAAGTTGTGCAACACTGATCTAATACTACTGTCAGCTACTTAATGTAGACAGAGCCAATTAACTCAGGTGATAAATTGTTTTACTCTCTCCCCAGCAAGAGTTAAGATACTGCATTTTATTCTCATTTTGTTGTGTTCAAACATTACTTTTCAAGAACTGTGCTTAGTAGACTTTGAGAGCTTTCTAAGGCAGTGCTACCTTACATGCTCTTGGTTTTCAATAAAAAATCTTCATTATTTTCTGTTTCTCTTCAGAAGATTCTATTTCTTTATTAGGACCATTTTCCATGTACAGCACAGGAGACTTGCTTGGAAAGATCTGTATATTGTATTTGTTAATATGGTAGTTCTTCAAGGAACCTCAGTATGTTACATTAGGGCCATGATGCATGGTAAGTAGGATAGTCACCATATATTATTGTGTTGACTATATTTATTGTAATTGATCATCCTGAATGTTTACAAGATCGGGGTTGGAGTAAGTCCTTCGTCTGACCCTTTGGAAAACTCCTTAGTGATCTACTCGAAGGAGCTAGTAGCTCCCTGGCTGGATCAGGGGAGAAGGCTGCTTGCCTGCTGGGAGAGACGTGGCTATAAAAGCTCTGAATTGAGATCTCAGGGAAGGACAGAGGGGAGGGACTTCAGCCAAAAGGCGGCGGCTAGCCAGGGGGCCAAGTCGGAGACTTGGGCTTGGGAAGTGCCAAGAATGGAGGGAAAACAAAGGTGCAAGGGACTTTTTCAAGGTGCAGTGTAAATGATATAACTGTACAAGTATACACACTGTGGTGAAGGGACCGAGCGAGTCTGGCTTTTGCGGTTAAGTGTGGTGCAGTCTTAGACTGTAAAAACAGCTCTGCCACTTACACCCACACACAGACTGGTGCATTCTTCCGTTCTGTAACATTCTGGCAGAAAAGGGCCAGTTTTGACAAAACTGTCACATTCTTCCCTCTCCTCTATTTTCTTCCCAGCTGAATACTTCTATAAGTTAAAAAGAACAGTCCTATATTGTACACAATACTTCTATAAGTTAAAAAGAACAGTCCTATACTGGAACTTAGCTTGGAGTGGAATTTCAACTTTAACTACTATGTTGAAATAACTATTGTGCTAAAATAAGTTTGCTGCATATTGGGAAACCTTCACTATGTTTTGAAATTTTACTCACACATAATGTATTTATTTAAATGTATAAGCCACCCTTTCTCAAAGGCTCAGGATGGCTCACAAGTCATAAAAACATTAAAACCAATACAAGAAAACCCTTAAAAAAAAACCAAACCCTCCCCAATACCACCTCCCCATTTCCCATACCCAACCCGCTACCCTAAAACCACCCAATCCCCCCACCAAATATGCTTTCAAACAGAAATGTCTTACAATGTCTCCAGAAGAAGCCGAGGCCCGGTCTCAAACAAACCTCTGGGGATGGGAGTTCCATAGCAAAAGGGTAACAAACCGAGAATGCCTCCCTGCGGGCTCTTGTTGTATGGACAAGACTAACAGATGGTACCCACAGGGAGGTGCTCCCAGCTGATCGCAGGGGCCTCTATGGCTTGTGGAAGAACAGGCAGTCTTTCAGATATGTGGGGCCCAGACTGTTTAGGGCTTTAAAGCTCAAAACCAGCTATACTGTTAATACTATATTATTCTCACAGCTGCCCTAGATTTCACAGAAAAGAGGAAATTGAATATTTGCCCTGCAAAATGTAAAGTCTCTGAGGAAAATGTTGAATCTCAAACATTCCACTAGCTTACATGGAGCAAACTATATCCCTGCATTAACAATTCCACAAAGAATGAATATTTAATCTGCTTCTCAAAAGAACTAAGAGTGCACAATGCTAGCATGCGCTTACTTGTAATTGACAAAATAATTCTTTGTTTATTATCGGATCAAGACACTAGTGTCCCCCAAGCGTCATTTAATCACACAATTTAGTTTTCTGGTTTTGAAAGGAGAAGACTATCTCTTAATTGCTCTGTATAATGTTGGCAGGGAAGAACACATGCAAGAAAAAATATGAATTTCTTTGTTTTTAGTTTCCAGTTTCATTTCGAAAGTGTCAGGAAACATGTCATTGTTAAGAAATTTTGCTGGGATACCAGGTAATTAATATAATCTTATAGGCTGAAGCTGGGAATAAGTAAATAAGCTCTTAATGAAGCACTAGCCTGTCCCTCATAATTTCCCTTCTGGATCATGTGAACATTGCTAAGAGTCTAAATAAGATCTGGGAATTACCTATCTGTTATCGTCCTGAAGTCTGACATGCCACCTACCTCTGATGTCATCATAAAACATATTGTCCACATAATTCTGCATGGTGTTCTATTAAAATTTAATGTATTCTGCAGCTTCCCTGAGGAACTAGTTCTGTTACTAGTAACTACAAACCCAGGAGTGCAGCAAATCTCAACAGACCAACACAGAAGAACCAGCACACAGAATGGGTGCAGCCCCATGAGACACCCAGGGAGGCTTGACCTTCCCTGGGCAAAGGTGCCACAGGATGCAGTGGCTCGTGTGTCCAGGGGCTGCCAGATGTTTACCTCACCCTGGGGTGGGGCAAACATCTGCTTGCTCTACGACACATCCTCAGAGAAATCCCGAGGACATGTCTTGGAGCAGTCCAGGGCAGAACAAGCCCATGTGACCAGACACACTTGCCCCTCCACGCTCGGGGCAACCCTGTGAGCAATGGGTACTAGAACCTGTCGCTCGCTGCCACGTCACAGCCGGGGTGGGAGTCCAGAGTCCTTAGGATGCTGGGGGGAGGAGGAGCACAGAGGAGCCCCACATGCACTCCTCTCCCCACCCTGAAAAACAGCTGATCAGGGGAGGGGGGCCTAGAGGAGCACCTGTGCCCGCTCCTCTGGGTCTCCCTCCCCATATCAGCTGTTCATCAGGGTGGGGAGAGGGGTGCACACATGGCTTCTCTGAGCTCCTTCCCATCAGCTGTCAGTCAGGTGGATTGGGGGGGGGAGCCTGTACTCTTCTGTGGCTCCCCTCTTCCCTGATCTACCTGACTGACAGCTGGAGGGGGAGCCTGGGAAAAGGTTGCATGCTCTTTTCAGGCTCCTCTTCCCCATCAGCTGTCAGGCGGGGGAGACAAAGCAAGTGCCCTCCTCCCCGCCCCACCCAACAGCTGCTCATGTGCCCAACTCCATGCACTGGCCCCGCAGTGTGGCAGGATCAAATGCCCACCACAGGGAAGTGCCGGGATCAAGCTCAGGCAACTCATCTGGCTGCATCCAATGACATGACTCTCAAAGGTGCTTCCTGTCATCATCCTAAATTCCCACTGAGTTGCCTTACAGTTGCCACAGTGAGCCAACCCATACCCTGTGGACTTGTGCGTGCACTGCACTGCACGGGGCCCAAAACACGTGCGCAAACTCTATGGCTGCGCACGCAGAGCATGGGGTCGGCACCACCAGAAATTTCTATGAGGTCTGAATAGGACTATTTATTGTGTTGTAGCCTCAAGGTCATCTATGGCAACAGAATATTTTCTGTGGTGCTACCACCATAAATTGTCTCAGGGTTTACCATGTGGTAGATCCATTCTAACGTCACAGATACCACCACCATGTGGTAACCCCAAAGCAATTGCGATGGGGGCTTCTGTGACATCTGAAAGCAACCTGAATCTAAGCTCCAATATAGGACATTCTTTAGGGAAATTCCCAGGAAGGCTCTCATTTATTACTCCTTATACTATCGGTGAGAGCCCCAGAAAAGTCAATGGAACTTTTTCAAGAGCAATTATTTTGCCTCCAATTTTCATTGCCCAGTTTCAGACACATTAGTGGGGACTTGATTGCCAAAAGTGCTTTGAACCTACACTCTGAAAATCTGACCTCTTTTAAAGCGAATCAGTTTGGGTACCCAAAAACCGAAGCATCCAAATTCACTTGTCACTTGCAAAGCTTAGTCTAATGTTACCACTAGAGAACTGCATTGTCATTTGTCCATACACGTCACAAAATAAAAAACCAAGTCTCTATGCTCAGAGAAACCTATTTAAAAATATTTTTCTAAGACCTCTACCCCATATGAAGAGGAAAACATTTTATGTGCAGTGCTGGGAAATATTTTCCTCCACATCAAATGCAGCTGACACAGGCATGAATGCTGCTGTCTTCCCTCTCACTCCCACATACTGCAGGGAAAGCGATCAGCCAGCAGTAGATTTCAGTTATACATACCCGCTGCAGTTAATTTATTTTATGTGGCTTTCTTCTTCCAGTTTATAAAATTATCTAGTTAGCTAATGGTGTTGAGGATGAGGAGCAGACAGTGTGGCTGATATTTATTAATTTAAATTTTAAAAAATACACCTAGGCACAAGAGGCAAAATTCTGGCTCCTATGAAAAAGATGGCAGATCTTCCATTTCCTTTAACGAAGCCCAGATTTGACCTAATTAATCTAAATAATTCAGAAACATCACTCTGTGCATACTCAGCCTTTTAAACCATGAACACTTCTTATTATTAGAATCATACTCCCTCCTTTTGTTTGTTGCTTTGCTTCCATCTTGTCTTAACTTATGATGTAGGTAGCATCCAAATTCTAGCCTAACTTCACAAACTAAGGGTATTTTCAGACGTGACGGGAACGCTTATAACTACACTGAACCATAGTGGATTCGGTGTGGTGGCAGCGATCCCATGCACGTCTATTTGCTCTCGGCCAGATATTCACCACAGTGAACACCCGGCCGGGATCAAATTGACCACGATACTAGAGGTGAGGCCGGCCTCACCTCCAGAACCATGGTTGGTTTGGCCAAAATCTGAGACGGGGCTAGGAATGGCCACGGGTAATGACGGTTACCCAGCCCCGTCCCACAATCAGATTCCAACCATGGGACGGAATCGGGCGCAGAGGCCTAATTGGACCCCGAGGGCAGGCGACCATGGAAGTACGCGGGGGCGGGGCTGAGCGGCCACACATCGCACCGCACAGCCCCAGCCCCGTCCCCTCCCCGATTCCCCACTGCGATCAGGCCGGCATGTCTAAAGGACAGCTGGCCTGATCACAGACTGGGATCCGGAACAGATCCCGGTCCAGGTTTCAGCATGTTGGGCCTGGAGGCCCAGCACGTCTGAAATTACCCTAAGTCCGATACCTTAGTCTAAATGAAAAGCAAAGCCAACATGGAGCAATAGATTAATGTATAAAATAAATCTAAAACATAGACAACCAAAAACCATCCAGCTGGCAGAGATACTGATGCATTTGTCAGGAATTATTATTTTTATTATTATTTAACTAGCAACAGCAATATACCTGGTGCTGTACAATCAGTAGTTAAATATGGGTCCCTACCCTAAAGGGCTTACAATCTAGGAAAGACAAGGGATGGGAAACAAGGGCAAGGGGAACATAGGACAAGAACAGGAAAAAATTCATGATCTGTAATTTCAAGAAACAATTCAAATTATTCAAGGGACAAATACAAGAAATGGGAACAAGTGAGGGTTGTGAGAAAGAAGGCATTCCATGCAGAAACAAGAAATACAGTATGTCAGGGCTTGGGGGTTGGGGAGAAGGGGCTCGCGGGTACAGTGGTGCTTCCAGTGAACCCTTCCTTGGCGGCACCACACACACCCCGCTATCAGGCATGTCCCCACCATTGTTGACAGCGGGAAACCCCGAGGACATGCACGACAATACAGTGTCTGGGGGTAGCCAGGCAACTAGGGACTCCCCGCACATGCGCAGTACAAACCCGGAAGTGGAACCGCGGCATTCCGCACGCTTGCTGGCAAAGCGTAGGGGCAGCCATATTTAGACCCCGCAGAAGCAATACCCCTGGCTGGTGATCGGACCTTGTGCCATGAGACCGGCCCCTTGAGCATTGTTGTGAGATTTGCAGAGTGCGAGTTAAATCTAGAGAAATCGAGTGAGTGGAACGAGCGTGAGGTGAGTGCATGAGTGGGTGCTTTAGTAGAACGAGTGATTGGCGTGTATGCGCGCATTGGCCTAAACCCTTTTCCCCTTTCCCCCCCACTTCCAGCGTGAGTGTCCTGTCCCAACCTTACGGTGTGCCTTGGGTCCTGGGTTCCCTCTTCCCTTTCACTGAGCCATCACTGAATCCTCACCCCCAGCCCTGGTCCCGGGTGTGTGGGGGCAAGACAGAGATATAGTGTGGGCACCGTGTCGTTTGCCTGTCCCTGTGATGATCTTCGGCTTGGGACTGCTCTTGTAGCTCGCTCCCTCTGCCAGTATAAGATCCTGAGGGACCATCTTGAACCCCACGAGTGCCCTCGCGATTGGGGTATGACAGTGATCTTCTGGGGTATGACAGTGATCTTCCCCGTGACATTCCCTCAACCCCCTAACACAGTAGGAAATGACTGTCACTCATTTCTCTCTATTTGTCTCCAACTGCACGAAGAGATAACCAATGCCAAAAGTCTCAAAGTAGTAAAAATAGAGGTACACCTGCTCATGCATGTCTTTTCTGAAAGCCGGTATCAGTTGCAGGAATAGCCATTGCTTTTCCTTCTCCCAACTTCAACATGTAGCCAATTATTAATTAGTTTCATTTGGAAGAAGTTTCCCTTCTGAACTATCAGAAGATCCATTTCATAAAGATCATCCAGAAATGTTTTACAAATTATTCTCACTATACACCACGAAAGGGCAAAGTTCCCATGCCAAGGAGCCGCACACCAAAATGTTCATATTGCAGAGGGCCCACAAGACACTTTACACTGACCTTGGCTTCCCCCCAATCCCAGGGTCAGGGCAGCATTTTTTAAAATTTATTTATTCCACCCTTCCCAAGGCTCAGGGCAGCTAACAACATGGCTTCCCCAAACCCTACCTCATGTCAAAACTCTGGCTCCCATGGAGCAGGAAACTCTGATTCCCATGGAGAAGGTTTGGACAGTGGCAATAGCAGCTTAGGCATACTGCCCCGACTCCCACAACCTCCAGGAGGCTCTGGCAACAGCAACAGAAACAGTGGCTCAATTTCTCTTGTTCCTGAGGCATCCTCATGGAGATACCCCCCAGCAGCCACTTCTGGCAAGAGCTGCAGTACAGGTACTCAAGAGTCACATGCCAATTTCTCCTCCTCTGCTATACACCATACCAAAAAGACTCTGATACTAAAAGAGGCTGGCCCTGATCTAAGGTTTGCATGTGTGCAGCATGCAAACCAAAACTGCAACTGTGCATGAACACATAGTATACATATGCAGGGTGGCCCAGGGAAGGTCCTCCGCTTCCTGACCCCACTGTGACCAGGAGAGGGACAAGCAGGGCTGAAATGGTTGCAGCAGTGGCCGAAGGGTAGGGAGGTGGAAGACTTTCTCTGGGCCACCCTGCACGCACGCACGCACGCACAGTGCCTCCCCTTTCAAACTTCAGACACCGTTTTCTTTCTGTATGTGTATATAAAGTATTTCTAGATTTATATACTTTATATGAAACAGTTCTTATAATACTGACTACACAAAGCAAATGTATAATATACTTTCTACATACAAATATTTGAAATTATTTCTCATTTATGGGGATTTTACCCAATTTGCAACTTGTATTAGTTTCTATTTTCTAATTCATTTTACTTATTTTGTAATCATTTCCAGTCCAGAAAGTATCAGCACCTATTTATATGTACCAATGAGACAGGATTTTATATTTAAAACTTTAGCTATTAGTAACCTTTGTTATTAGTAAATATTTCTTCTTAGTGTCACAGCAATGTCAACATATATAATTAACATATGTTTTAAAGCTGTTTTATAAAGAAAGTTGAGGCTGAGCATTCAAAGAGTAAGGAAATGAGAGAATTATAGTTTTGCACACAATCTTAATTTGACTCGTGTCAAATGAATGAATAAACATTATGATACACTCTAATTCCATGACGATATGCTATTTCTTCTACAAGAACTCTGCCTACAAAGAAAGGGGAGGCAAATTGAGGTTGCAGCACAAGCAACCTTAATGTGGGCATTTTCTAGCTTTTGAGTGCTTGATTTTGCAGCCTTAGTGCTCTTTTAAACATAGATTTTGTATGTAATTGCCCCTACAAACAGTCAGCACTCAAATGTCAATTCCACAGAAGCTAAAGTAGAAGCTAAATTAGATTCCATTGGGGAGACACAATCAGCAAATGGATTTTCAAGAAGAAATGCAATGAGATGTTAAATATTTTAACTTAGGCACAATGAACAATATTTAATAGTGATCAGAAATGGACAACATATTGACATTCACATCATAAATAGCATTTAAATATACTAACACACATCTTGCTCCTGTATCTTTATGGTATCAGGTGCCTCATACCATAAAAAGTATAAAATATACATAATATACATAATATTATATATAATATATAGTATAAGTTATTATAGAAGGTGACAAAAATGCATGATGTACAAGTAACAAAAAGGTTTTTTTTAAACTAGTCATTTTTTAAAGGATACAAACTCTGGAGAAACACCAGCAATTCCAAGAACTGGAGAGAATGGGAAGCTGGTAATGGTTGCCTTTTTGTCCACATAAAAAAGCAAAAGTCCCTTCTAGACTGTTCAGTCTTAGGGTATTAATAAATGAAAAAGGAAAATTGGGTCTCTTACCTGGAATTTTCCTTCTATGAGCTTTCCCTGGACATCACTTCATCACACTAGGAATGATCTGGGTGGCAGAAGAAGATGACCAAGAATCTGCTGGAGCATGCTCAGTGGGTGATCGTTCCCTGAGACTCCAGTATTAACAAGTTGCATCTCTGAAAAAGAACANGGGGGGGGGGGGGGGGGGGCAGGTGTAGGTGGGTGTGTGGCCGTTTACATGGACACACACCCACGTACACCCACAGAACATCCTCTGTTTTGTCAGAGGGCTCCGTGGGTGGAGGTGGGTGTGGGTAGCTGTACGATGGGTGTTGGTGGGTGCACACCGGGAGCACGCACACAAAAACACCCGCTGCTCGTGGTGTTTACATGGGCACACACCCGCCGCACACCCATCCCCCACACCGGCAGCCGTATACACGGATTCCCCACCACCACCACACATACACCCAAACATCAAGCGGGGGGAGGCATCCGTGTAAAAACAGCCATAGTTACCAGCTGTAACCTAGGAGCTAACAACAAGCCTAAAGCCTAGAACACTAAGTCTTATGAACTTGACCTCCCTAGGAGAACAGGGAGCTACCTTCTGAATAAGACTATTGTTTCATCCTCCCAAAAGGCAGGGAGGGCTGAAGTGATGTCTAGGGAAAGCTTGTAGAAGGAAAATCCCCATATAAGAGATGCAATTTTCCTTTCCCCCTAGTTTTCTCTGGACATCACTTCATCACACCGAGGAAGTAACAGAGCAGTCACCCAGATTTCCAATACAGGGAGGAACTAGAGGACAAAACCATTCCCCCCTCTGGAAAAAAAGGGCTCCCACTCAAGTACCCCTTGTATAATCCTGTGGCTGAAGGCAGACTCAGCAGATTCTACTTTATGAATTTTATAATGTTTTGTAAAAGTGTTCAGAGAGGCTCATGTGGCTGCTCTTCACACCTCCTCATAGGATACCCAGGATCAAAAGTCCCAAGAAGTGGAAGCCCCCCAGAGGGAGTGTGTCTTAACTACCTGAGAAGGAATTAGATCCTGCACTCTATATGCCTCTGAGACACAGGATGTCACTCATTTGGTTATGACTGCCTTGGATGCCTTCTTACTCCTCTGTTGGGAATTGTAGCTAATGAAAAGAGCCAGGGATCTCCTGAATCCCTCAGTTCTTTCTATATACATTTTTAGTGCTCTACACATGACAAATTTGTGCCACAGTGCCTCTTTAGGATGAGATGGTCTCAGACAGAAAGAAGGGAGGCAGATTTCCTGCACCTTGTGAGAGAGTTGACCTTAGGAATAAAGGCCGGCTCTAACCTCAACACTACAGACTCTGAAAATATAGTGAAACTTCCCTCAGGGGTTCAAAGGGAGGGTGGACTGCTCTCAAGACTACACTGAGATTCCAAGTAGGAAACTTATGATCCACTGGAGGGGAGATTAGTCTGACTGCCTGAAAAAAATCTTCTAACATGAGGCTGTACATTCAGTCTAGAACCTGAGGAAACTCCAGTATGCAGGCCGCTACCTGACGAGATAGAGAGTTAGCTTTTGGGCCCTTCTGGAGCCCCTCTTGGAGAAAGTCAAGTGTGATTTTCACATCAGCTGAATCTTTCTGACGTGTATCACACCACTCAGTAAAAGTCCTCCAAGTAGATCGATAAATCCTCTTTGTCGAGTCTCTGCATGCAGCCAAAGTATTTCCAGGACCTGATCTAACTAACCTAGGTTCTGAAGGGGTCTCCTTTCCTGTCAGCCTTAGATGTTGAGGGTTGTAGTACGTGAGTGGCCCCTGAGTAAGAAGGCTCAGGATGGGTGGCAGACTCTTTTTCTCCTGCCTCTTTTGCATTTTGTCTAGCGTCTAGAGGATTTTATTAAGGGCCAGCATGTGCAGGTCACTGTCCTGAGGGGCTCCTGCTAGGGAGGGAGTCAGCTGCTGCTGCTTTTGTGACCCAAGGGCAGTTTATTGTCGGCTGAGATGCCGGACGTTTTTGTGCCCTCTGCTGAGGCGTGAGTTTTTGCAGGTGCCATTTTAGGTCTCCTACCCCCTTTGCAGCTAATGGAGCAGGTACAGGGCTCGCACCCAGCATGGGGAGGCCCTGGCAGGACAGACACCGGACCTTCTCTCTGGGGCCTGGGTAAGCGGAGGGTCAGTTCAGGCTAAAGTTCTTGTCCCTGCCCATAAGCGAAGCAGAGGAGCATCCGCAGAGACTCCCTGTCACTTGAGGCAGCCTATGCTTCTCTGCGTCCTGAGAGGCAGTGGGGGAGGGGATGCAGCAGCCACAGCCCTACCTCAGACCCCCTGTGTCTCCACCGGGAAAGAGATTCAGTGTGGAACCACTCCCAAACGCCTGTAGCTTCCATGGATGGGGCAAATGGTTCCCAAGTCCAGTGGTGTGGATCCAAACAGGATTCAAGCAGCTCTCCTCTCTCCTTGCTAGTTGTTCTTTTGTTGTTTTTTAACTTTGAGTTCAAAATGATGGGAGGGCTAGATGTACTGTCCTCAACTTGAGCCAGTTTATGCTTCTTTTTTACTCAGCATTTCCAG
The DNA here is from genome assembly GCA_003113815.1 of Sphenodon punctatus. Lineage (NCBI taxonomy): Eukaryota > Metazoa > Chordata > Lepidosauria > Sphenodontia > Sphenodontidae > Sphenodon > Sphenodon punctatus. The sequence goes on from QEPC01011684.1 coordinate 3,041,466, forward strand.
GTATTGGACAGTTCTCTGGACACCCTTATGGCGTTTGCCTGGGAAGTGGCCCAGATCACAAGATCATTCAAGTAGGGATTAATTAATATGTATCCCTTCCAGACACAGCTTGGCCACCAGAGGAACCAACACTTTCATGAAGGTCCGGGGGTAGGTCGATAGGCCAAACGTAAGGGCTCTGTGCTGCCAGTGTGCCCTGTTGTAATAAAAATGTAGACAACAATGGTTCTGAGGGGACTGCTATATGCAAATAAGCCTCCTTCAGATCTAAAGAGGCTAGCCAATCTCCCGGAGAAACAGCTGAGCAAACTGATGCCACTGTTTCTATTTTGAACCCCCTTAACTTCACCGATTGATTTAAGCTTAAGGACAGTACACCATTCATCTGACTTTTTTATTTTATTTATTGGCACGAAGAAGAGGATGGAGTCTGTGGCCTACCTCTGGATCTGGGACTGTCTCTATGGGTCCCAATACCCAGGAGTCTGGCAATCTCAGTGGCCTTGCGCGGTGGTTTTCCAGATTCTTTGAGACTGGTGGAGGGGTAAAGGAGTCTAGTGACGCTTTTTTCTTTAGTTCATGATGTACCCTTACTGTATGAAGTCCAGTACTCATCTTTCTGAGCATGTGCTGGCCCACTTTTACTTGAAAAGTTGGAAGTCACTCTGGGGGCCTTGCCTTGGGGTAGTCAGGAGTCCACCTTGGGGTAGTCAGGAATCCTCTGTTTGCCCCTGCTAGGACTCAGGTCTCTCTGGTTGTGTCTCCAGCGACCTCTTCCCTTGGGTCTGTGGCACCTCAGTTAGAAGTTCAAGGGTCGGAAGGGCTACTTGGGGGAAAAAAGTGAAAGGTACGCCTAGTGTTAGAAAACTGCTGCAACGTTCGCTTTTTGGATTTGTCGGAAGCCTCCGCTAACACTTTAGCAAGGCAGACCCCAAACAGCTTTTTGCTTCAGCATTCTCCTGAGATGAGGAGATTTTTGGCCAGGGAATTCCCTCTCCAAAATCTCAGCCAGAGCCTCCTTCTGGCAACCACATTCAAGGCCAGGCCACAGGCTGACCATGTGAGGATACTTGTAGAGGCACCGAGTAATAGAGCCATGGTGAGGTGATATGGGAAGCCATGACGCTGCTTTTCTCTGGGGTGGTTTCTGGGTCCCTGCCCTGCTCAAGTGTTGTATGAGGCAGCAATAGTCATACGGAGCAGAGCAAAGGTTACCTCAAAATTGCACCTGAGTGTTGACTCAACTCCCGGCTGTGGAATCTGAGGGGTACAGGTCCCCTTCTGAGGGGAAGACTGCCTGCCTCGCTAACGAAGCCGTAGCCATGTCACTCTTGGGAGTTTCAAGTAATGCCCTCTTATGGGCAGAAAAGGAATATAAGAATTCCTGAGTTTTCATTAGGTTCAAATGCTTGGCTGGGAGCTTCCACTCATTTTTTATCATCTTTGAACGTCTTATCCAATAATAGGCCTTTTCCTTTACCAGGGATTCTGGGGAGGTACTCCCGAGAGAATCCTCATCTGAAGACTCTGGGGTCTTGCAGGCTTCTCTACAGCTGTCTCTTATACACATCTAGATGTGTATAAGAGACAGATCCACAGCACCCTGTGGAACTGTCTGAACAGGCTGTCCCTTGCCTGCATGGGAAAGCCTCTGCCTGGTTCTTTAGAAATCTCCCTGTGCAGGGAGGGGACATCAAAGTATTCCCCTTCCCCTGGAGAGGAGTGTCTGTCAGAAGCACTGGAGGCTGGTCAGTCCTCCTCCTTCTGGTGGTCCGACTCCCCCTCCTCTAAACCACAGCGCCCATCCCCCTCAGGACACTGCAGGTGAGGTCTATTAGCTTTTTTAGGAGGAGGGCCTTCCTCATCTGAGGAAAGTTGTATCTCTCCTCAGTCCTCCTCAGCGCTGTTCTAAGGAGATATGAAGGTCCTCAAGGGATACCCTCCTTTTAGGAGCCCGCTTCTTTGCCACAGGTTTTTTTGCTCTTCCCTGTGGCCTTGGTTTTCCCCCTGAAGGGAGTTTTGGTGGGAAACAAGCTGCAGGTTCTTTTTGCTCTTTAGCAGGCCGCCAGGAGGCAATTTGCTGACACCTAGTCTATCTAGAGAAGCTAGGATGTGGCCGAGCATTTCCGTCTGTATAGCCTCCACCTGAGAGAGATGGTGGGGGCTTTCATTTTCATGGGTCTCTGCCGTTTGTGTCAGTCTCTCTCCGCTGTGTGAAGGGAGGAAGCCTAACGGGTCTCACCTGTCCGCCGTGGAGGGGAGGATGGGAGTCACACAGTGCCAGAGAAAGTTGGTCCCGGCACCGGCAGCAGGGTCAAATCAGCGTGTGGGACATCCAAAGAGGTCCTGCCATTCCTGCTCTTCCCTTTTCACATGCCAACTGGGGTGGAGGTTTGGGGTTGAGGCTTTTGCTGTACTCGGTCTAAAGTATAGAGCCCTGAGGGCTTTGACATTCCTCTTCCAAAAACTAATGTAAAAAATGCCAGAGCTCTGTAGCTCCACTCCTCTCAGGTTGAGGCAGAAGAGCTAATGAGTCTCGGGGAACGATCACCCGCTGAGCATGCTCCAGCAGATTCTTTGTCTTCTTCTGCCACCTAGTGGTCGAGGTGGGGCTCATTCCCCAGTGTGATGAAGTGATGTCCAGGGTAAGCTTGGGAGAAGTAGCCCCACATTTGCTCCAGATTCACCTGCCTGCGTGCCAGATTTTTGCCCTGGGGCTGCTCCACGCAGCGTCATTACCAGAAATATGAAGCCCACCATGTGGACAAATCCAGGGAAACAGGGGCCCACGGGGCTGCCTCCCATAGGTTAGGGCACATGTAGCCGCTGTGTGTGGCCAGGTCTGTCAGCACCACAGACAAGGCTAGAACGATGGCACAGATTGGGTCCAGGAGAAACAGCCACCACTAGCTGGCAGCAGGATCAGGCCTCCTTTACCAGGAGCAGCCTCTCCATCGGCAGGGATGCTCTCCATTCATTTTGGGAAGCGGGATGTCCGAATGGGATGGGTGGGAAGGGGGGTGAGTTTAGGAAAGAAGCAACAGAAGGATCCACTGAACTACGGGAGGGGGGAGCATTCCAGAGGCTGCTCCCAGTGTGTGGGGGGGCAGTCCTGCTACCGCTGCTTCTCCCAACCCGCTCAAGCTGTCAGTCAGCAGAGCCACTTCCCCTGGGCCTGATCTTGCTGCCGCTATAGCAGCAGTCCCAGAGTCCTGCCCGTGTGTTGGGTTTCACAGCCCAAACCAGCGAAATGGGTGCTGCATGGTGGCTACCCACACAGCCGTGGAAACCACTGCCTGTGTGTTGGTCCCCCATGATTTCCATGCCAGTAGCAGCTGTGGGGGAGGGGAGCTATGGGCCCCAGCGGGCTCTCTTCCCATGTGTTAACATCCTGGAACGGTGTTGGGGACACACAATTCCAGAAGAATAGATCTATATGTCTACACTAGCCCTCCCACTCCTACTACCACCTGTGGAACTGAGTCAATAGTAACATAAGAGGGAAATGATAGCAAGCATTTTTAGGGTTCATGGCAAAAAGACTCAATGTTCTGTAAAGTAAATATCATTAATAATATCTGTCTTCTGATCCTACCACTTCATAGGTGTGGGTTTTTTTTTACTACAATTAACATGACTAAATTTAAACAGTATAAAATCAGTGCTGGTATTGATCAGCCTTAAACTTCTTGGGCCCTATATAGCAGAAAGACCACCTCTCCCCATGCTTCATCACAGCCCTTAACACTGGCTTAGAATAACCTCTTGATGATTCCATCATGCGCCACACAATAAAAGTGAGCAGAGCAGCATTCTCAGTGGCTGAATCAGAGATTTGGAACTCCCTTGCCCTTGGGCAGGAGTGGGCAAAGTTCCCAAGCACAAATGCAGCATACCAAAATTTTCATACAACCGAGAGCCACAAGATGCATGACATCAATCACAACTTCCCCCGATCCTGGGGACGGGGCAGTGTGGCTTCCCACAGCGTGGGTTCCTACCAGGTACCCAAGAGCCGCATGTAGCTCTCAAGCCATCATTTGTCCACCTCTACCCTAGATGTTCATCGGAGGCCAAGCCTTAGCATGTGTAGAAGGCGGGAGGGGGGTTGGTTTCGCCTTAATACGTTTCATAATGTTTTGTATATGTTTTCAACTATTGAACTGATTTTATTGGTGCTTTGTGAGCCGCTTCAAGCTGCCGTTGTGTGCAGGAGGATGTGGGCTAGAAGTACAACAAAATAAAAATAAATATTCCATCCCCCAATCAAAGCTCTTGCTCCCTGGTGGGTTTGGCCAGCAGCAATAGCAACGCTGGGTATGCTCCCACGGCCCCCATACAACTCCAGTGACTGAAATGACAGCTCAGCTTCTCTTGCTCTTGAGGAAGCTGCATGGACAAGCCCCCAGGCATCCACTTCCAGCAAGAGCTGCACTACCAGGTACCCAAGAACCGCATGTGGCTCTCGAGCTGTCATTTGTCCACCTCTACCCTAGAGGTTCATCAAGGCTGAGCCTTAGCATGTGTAGAAGGCAATGCAAAACTTTTTAATTTGATCAGGCATTTGGCCACAGAGATAGTCTTTTATCTTATTTATTTTTATTTCTTTATTTCTTTTAACATGTTTTATATTTTGTATAATGTTGCCTTCCCTGAATCATTGGAATAGGGCAGGCTATACATTTAAATAAATAATCACATGCATATCTTTAGTATAAATTCTCCATATTTTATGTTAACTCATCGGCATGGGAAACTCATCAGCACCTTCTGTTAAACTATTTTTCACGGGAGTATTTTTGGCTCCTGAAGCCAGAAGTTAAATGATATTAGTCACATACAATAAATCTTTATTACATATGAAGAAAAATATATATAGTAACTGAGTTTTGGGGCGATCCCATGCCCCGCGGATCCTGTGTGGAGCTGTGTGCATGCGGAGCACAAGCCACACAGATCCCCATAGCGGCCACATTGTGCCTCGCAGAAACCACACACATGCACACGCACAGGATCCATAGGGCATGGGATCGTGGCCATTGTCTTGAAGATTCTTCCCTTTTAACACAGACTAATGAATGAACTGGTAATAGCAGAATTCTTGGTCTTGACTTCCTGAAATAAGAAAGAGTTAGCGAAGAGCTCACTGTTGCTGCGAGGCTACAATATTCACTTTATCTCAAGGCTGGGACTGCAACACTTTTCTCTCAACTCCACCAAGTTTTTTATGCACCACTTGAGGAAACAGATTATCAATTAGAAAGTCTGATTGATGAGACAATACAAAGTGAGTTTGCAGTACAAACACTCCCAACTGTTCTAATAAATATAAAAGGTGCAATGATATATTGTCAGTTATCACAATGTTATGATCTTAGCACCACAGAGAGAATGTTCATTGATTTTTATTGAGAAGAGTTCATTGTATAAAATTGGAGACATGTTCCCAAATAGCAGAACTATAGTGTTCTTCATGCAGTTCAGAGAGTAAAACTCTGAAAGGTTCTCTCATGTTGCCAGGGCAATAAAGCAAAATAAATACAGAAATCTTACTTCTTCATCATCATCTGTAAAAGGAGCACCTCCAGAAGTTTTATTTATCGCTTGGGCCACACCAATAACCTCGCCCTCGCTGTTTCTTATGGGCATGCACAGCAATGACTTTGTCTTGTACCCAGTCAGTTTGTCAATCTCATCATTAAAGCGCCGATCCTACAAAAACAAATTAAGGCAAATATTAGCAGCTGTGTCTTCAATCTGAGAGTTTTCTTCATAGAAAGTTTACAAAATGCCTTTGTCATTCTACGTCATTTGTAACAATAGCTTTACCCTTTATGCCTTTAGTGTATCATGCATAATAGTTGTTCTGTCTAGTTATTATACAAGATATATACTTCTACAAATGAGTTCCAGAAATGGCATGTAATACATGTCATGACAAGGATCAGAACTCTACATCACTTGCATCCTCAAAATAAGCAAGGCTTAAGTGGAAAATGGCTTTTAGCTGGCCTTCTGAACAAAAGCTGACGATACCATACTCAGGGACCCGAGTTGACTGCGTTGCTTCAATTTGCAGTGATTTTCGTAGAATCAGCCAATCCTGACCATGACCGGAGGGTAAATAGGCCCCTGGGAGATGAACTGTGGGTAGGTGGGGTCTGAAGGCCCTATGTTTGCGTAAGGGAGGTGCTGAAGTTCCAGAGGATTTGAGTTGTGTTTGATTAGCAAAGTTGTGATTCTATGTCAAACCTATTGCAAATTTGCTTCCCAGTTATGCAAATCAAGTTAATTATGCAAATATTAATGCTCGCAGTGAATTTGCAGAATTTGGCTTCACTGGTTGCAGAAATTAAGATTTATTTGGTGCAGTCAACTCAGGTCCCTGACCATACTGAAAGAGCTTTGGGGAAAGCACCAAGACAAGATTGGGAGAAGAATCTAATAGAAACATTAAAAAGGAAGAAGAATGGCAGTAGGAAATTAGAGCCGAGAGGGAGGGTGGCACCAAAGAGTGCAGAGACTTTTGAAGGCTAAAAAAGGAACACACCTCTCCTTTGTGAGCATTTGGGAGCCAGGGTCATCTCTTTTTCTCTGTTCTACATATATATTTTATTTCATATCTTGCAAGAGAGCAATGGGGCCCCTCAACCCACCTAAGGCAAGAAAGGCAGACCTCTCATCTTCTTACTCTTCTTTTCTGAACGGTGAGTGTGTTGCATGCTCTCTCCTCATTCCCCAAGACTTTGCAGCTCCCACTATTTCAGATATATCTTGTTCAGTAATTATAAAAATAAAAAATGACAGGGAGCTCCTGTGGTCCACTCACTCTAAATCACATGGTATGAGGCACCACTCATCCCCTGAATATTTGTTCTCATTCATTCATTGTAACCTTGTTGGTGTAAATATACAGCAAAGTAAGAAACCAGCCAGAACTAGAGCTGAAAGAAGGTGCCCGTAAAAACAAGCACTCTGTCAAATTTGGGGTGCCCGAATTGACTTGTTTGCATTCAGGCACCAATCAGTGCCTGAATGCAACCCAACAGGCTACCCGTGTGCTTGCCTGCCTGACTGCAACACTGCTCCAGCTAGCCCACTGCTCAGCTGAGCCAGACAACACACCACAGTCCCCATAGTGGGGGTGGGGAGCTGTGCGCAGGGCCGGAGAAGCAGTGGGAGCAATGGTGCAGCCAGGCAAGTGAGTCAGTCTAGGAAGTGCACAAGGGCAGGAGATTCCTGGGCTGATTCACTCACCCAGCTGCATCGCTGCTGCTGAGCAAGGCGATGCACCACAGTCCCCATAGCGAGGGTTCACAAGGACCGTATGCAAGTTGCGCGCACCAGAAGAGGCCTGAGCTACTATGGAAACTGGTGCATCACCTGGCTCAACTGAACTCGGCCAGGCTGGGAGAAGCAGTGGGAGCAGAGTCCAGAAGAGCAGCGGGAGCAGTGGCACAGCCGGGCGGTTGAGTCAGTCCAGAGAGTGTGCGGAGGCAGGAGCTTGCTGGGGTATCCCAGGAAGTCCTGGAAAGACTTGCATTTTGGGGCACCCAGGCTCCTGATGGGGGCTGAGTAAACCCATTGGGTACCTGCTGGGGATGCCCAAAAATGAGGTAATTCCCCACGGGTAGCAAATTCACTACCTGCTTTTAGTGCAGCAGGTAGTGCACTTGCTTCCCTAGCCATAACTACTGTTTTTTAAGTTGGTGGTAATATTTTAAGATTGCTTAAATTTGTTAGATTGCTATATTAAAATTGCCACAATGGGCTGTAAAACAAGGAAAGATTTCAGACAGAGCTTTTGAATATGAATCTTGGCCCCATTAAAATTAGACACCATTGAAAGTAGCACTCAGTCATTTAGCTACAATATTAATGCTAGATGCCATCTTTATCTCTATGATGCACTTGGAAATGTAGTGGCAAGTTTCTCCACGGTTCATAAAACATAGTATCCAACATTAACTGGTTTCATTTTCACTTTAATTTAAGAGTTCCAAGCAATAACTTTTCAATGTAGTGTGTTGGGATTTTGCAGCCCTGGTCTCATTAACATTAATGGGAGCAGTGTGACTAAATCTCCACAATTAAAATGTATCCCTGAACTTTTACATGGTCAGTAGGGATCATGCACACAAGGAATTTGCAAAATTAATATCTTGCACTCCACAGATCTTTACACAATACAAACTAAGCATTTTAGATTACATTTTACACATCAGGTATCAGTGTTTATATTACAAATATGGGGACTCTATATTCAAGATGATTCATTCACACACTTTCAATTGTTTTGTAACCTAGCCTAGGATTTCATTGACTATGTTAGTGAATGCCTACTTGCCATTTCCAACGGTAAAGTGAATAAAAATTAACAAAGTACATTTACAATTCCCACAGGAAATTACAAAAAAAATTCTCTAAGAAATTCATATGATATATTAAACACTTACCTGAATACAGAAGGTACCTCTCACAACAGCATGATAAAAGTTAATGTCTGAATTATTTTAAAATCCAAACACGTTTTTAAGTAACAGATGGTATTTTGAAGAGTCAATATTTAAAATAAAAAATGTGAAGATTTCAGCTATGTATAAATATGTATACGTAGTGCTGTACTGAATTTCTTTCACATAAGAAAGAATGCCAAATAATCCTCATTTTAGGGTAGGCTGTACATAAGAACAAAAACTCTGCTAATGCTTACTCAACTTTAAATCACAGCTGCCAAAAAGATAAGAATTAGGCCCTTTTTACATGGGCAGCACCCATGCACACCCTGGATGTTCATGCGTGAGTGCTGCCAATGTAATCCCACGGCGGGTGGGCGTGCGTGCCCCTGTGCACACGCGGCCTGTTTGAAAAGGGTCTTAGGCCCTTTTTATACGGGCCATGGCACAGGGGGTCAGCGTGTGTCGCGGTCCATGTGCAGCAAGTGGGGGGAGGGTGGTGAAAACGGTGGTTGCTCCGTGCGTGTTGATGGGTGGAGATGGGTGCGTGCCCATCTACACCCTCCCCCTCCCCGCCACCGCACATGGACCACGGTGCACACCGACACACACACACAATGTAAAAAGGGCTTAAGGCTTCTCCCTCGCTGCCCCGCATGCCTGGAACTCCCTCCCTGCCGACATCCGCCTTGCCTCCTCCCTCCGCTCCTTCAAATCCCTCCTCAAGACCCACCTTTTCCATGCTGCCTTTCCCAATGCCCTCTAGTCTTTCCCCTTGCTCTTACTGTCAGCCCTCCTCTGCTGACTGCTGCTACC
>QEPC01011684.1:3051388-3095947 GCA_003113815.1 Sphenodon punctatus
GGGGGGGGGGGGGAAGGCCCCATGTGAAAAGGCCCTAAGAAGCATTTTTATGGATAACATGGTTTTGGTGGTGTTCTGAAATTTTTTAATATATGCTTTTCTTAGTTCCCATTGTAAGTGGAGGGAGACTCGTGAGCATAGGCTGCTCTAACCAAGAGACTGTTCTGACACTGCAGTGCTGGCTGCACTGCATATTCCTAGCTAGGTAAGTGAAATCAATAGACACAAAAGGGCACACCCATCAGAGATTTGAGGACTAGCGTGAATCCAATTTACTTAAGAGATTATTAAATGTATGCAAACGACAAGTAGTATGATCCGTCTTGAAAAATAATTCCACCAGCATAACAGGACATTTTTCAAGTTGTAGTGTCATTAATATCAGTAAAGATAAGAGCTCTAATAAGTGCTTAGACAATATGTGTTCGGTCTATAGGATAATCAAGGGTGAAAAAAAACAAGCTACCAAGGAAGTATTATGGAAACAAATACAATATCTACACATTTGTTCAAAGGCATACAAAAATAAACAATCAATTTACTAAAATATACAGCAATTCTATCTAACTAGACATAGTATAGCTCGACATGATATAACCCCACTATGATGTAGCCTACATACTGGGGCATACAAATGTAGCTTACAAATATGGGGCTACATAATAGTGGGATTATATCATGTTGCACTACACTATGAGCTTTCAGACGTAGACAATTTGTGCAGATCATCAATAAAGCGCTCTCTAGGAAGCGCATAATTTAAAGCCCGGTTGCATTCATACTAGTTAATTTGTGCACTCCATAGATCCAGCACACACAAAAGAAAGTGCGCACTGAGTTTTTCCCACGTTCCCTTTACCGCGTTGTTTTCCTCTAGCTAACAACCCCCTCTCCACTTTCTCCTCCAAGTCCCAGCCCTCTGCACTCCTCCCCAACCCCCAGTGCAAGGATCGCAGAGGCGCCTCTCTTCTTTGCAATCTCCCAGGAATCACACCCTGCTAACTGTGCCTGGTCAGTGTCACCTCGAGCTGGAAGCCATGCACGTCCCACCTGCAGGACTCTCCTCAGGGGTTCACACAGAGTCACTCCTGTGGCCCCCTTTTTCAGATCTGGAATCATTCTTGTAAACCTTCCCTCCTTTTGACTCCTGCGCCCTTCTGCCTCAATGGCTGACAGTGCACACTCAACCTCTGCAATTATTCCCATGTTCAAAAAAAGCGGACAACTTCCAGAGAGCGCTTGTAAAGGTAGGTTTAGCTCACCCGGTAGTGTGCTGATTTGAAAGCCTCACTGGCTGGGAATAGCATGCACAGAGGCCTTCAGACGTACATGAAATACACAAATTAAATAAAATAGTGCATTATTTATGCACATCTGAAAGGGCTCTGTGTCTAGTTAGATATAATTGCTGTATATTTTAGTAAATTGGTTGTTGATTTTTGTATGCCTTTGAATAAATGTATAGATATTGTATTTTGTTTCCGTAATATTTCCTTGGTAGCTTGTTATATTTTTTCTTAGTATTGTCTGCTACTTTTTGGTTTCCCTCGGTTTTGTCTTCTATAGGTTAATCAAGCCAGTAGGGTCTATATATTCTGTTCAATGCACTTAAAATCAAAAGCCCAGCATGTATGCTGCACCATGTTACTGCTTCACAAATATCCTAGGCAAGTGTGTATGAAATCTAATATTCTGAAAGGGGTAGGATATCTTTTGCATTGAAGGTATATGAAATGCAGCATCAAAACCATCAAAGAGGTTTAGAATATGTGTGTACCTTTTTAGGTGGCGTGAACCTATTGAGAAAGCAAATACTTTAGGGACCTTGCGTACTTGCCTAGAACACTGAGAAATTAACAGTGAGCAGCATCCAGCATATGCAAAGTCCCATTCACTGAAACTGGACTAGATTGTACACATGCTATCCAGCCAGAGCTCTGTGTTGTACATAAAACAACAGATCTAAATTCTCCAAATTTAAAAATATTTCTGGCTTCATCTGACATCAAGATTAATCCCATGAGAAGTTTTCTTATGTGATGGGATGGTACAAAAGTATAAATATCAAGTATTACAGTGTGCTTAGCATGTATGGTGCAGAAATCTGAAGAAGTTCTAACATCCTAAAGCTGGTTGTGATCCAGAATAAATTTCTGAGGTCTCTGCTATCAGTGCCCCCTTCGGTTCCCCCTACAATAGTGAGAAGCAAGCTGAGTACTATTCCTATTCAAATACGGATTCTGCTCAGTATGTTCTATTATTGGCTTCAGATTAATAGAGGTGATTTGTTGGTTAAACTGGGTTTGATTGAGCAGCAAGGATGGGCAAATAAGAAAGGGAACTGGGTGGCAACGGTAAGGTCCCAGGCAGCCCACAATGGGCTTGACCTGGAGAGACTGACTATTAGGAATGGATATGCAGGCAACAAAAAAAAGTCTGCAAACAATGGCTTGAAGATGTTGAGAAGCAAAGGAACATGGGGGGAGTAGGCTCCTCTAAATATGCCCCTTTCCTAAGATTATACAAGACAAGCTTTTGACTTGGTAATTATTTATCAAATACTTATACTCCGCCTCTTCTGCTCACAGCAGCTCGAGGCAGCTAACAATCAGTAAAACAAAAATACAATAATAAATAGATTTAAAACATTAATAAAATATTAATCACACAGTGTACACTATGCAATTAAAACTAGGGGGCATAATCAACCCCTACCACCCTAACCTAACCCACCCCTACCCATCACCCTCACCAAATGCCTGGTAGAACAGCCAGGTCTTGCATTTTTGTCGGAGCCAAGCAGGCCTCTGCCAGAAGGACGTTCCACAGCCTAGGTGCGACCACCGAGAACACCCTCTCCAGAGTCACCCCTCGGGATACCCATGGGACCTCCAGAAAGGCACCCCTGGCCGATTGCAGGGGCCGCTCCAGGGCCCGGGGAGTGAGGCAGTCTCGTAAGTAATGATTTGCAAGTATTGAAAGATGACTATTTAAGAACGACCTATTTGTAAACTAAGACTCCAGATCATGGAATCAGAGTATGTTCAGGGAAGATATTAAAAAAAGATGCCTGCATCCAGGCTTTGTATTTGTGGGACAGCCCCCATTATATTTTTAGGTGCCCCAATTTATGACCTCTTACGCAAAGTTTATTTGAAAAAGTGTATGGAGGTAATTGCGCATTGGCCTGTTGTTCATCAGTTTTGTTATGTGTTTGTTCTGATCTTAAACTCCTAAAGGAAGTGGTAGTATTTGCATGGAAAGCTGCAAGGGGGGATCTGCGCATGCGCCAAAGCGTGTAGTGGGGTATTGCCAGGGCTCCGCTCCCCCAGCCTCTTAAATAGCCGAATTAAGAAGAAAAATAAAACAAAAAAGCTGCCTGAAATAAGGTATGTCAGGGAGAAACAGAAACAAGCAAAAGCCGTGACAGAGCAACGCGCTGGAGCGGTTTTGTCAGAGGAGAACGGTGGCGGGGCCTGCTGACGGGGAGAGGGGAAGTAGTGAGGATAAAATGGCGGCAGAAGAGCGGGAAGAGAGAGGCTCAGAAGAAGGACAGATCTCCCCTGAATCAGAGGAGGAAGGAATGGAGGGGGGCTCTGTAATTAAGCTGCTAGCCCAAATGAGGAAAGAACTAAGGAAAGAAATGAGAGAAATTAAAGAATCCATAGCGGCAGGGAACAAAAAGATGGAGGGCATAACGAAGAGGATTGAGGCCTCGGAGGAAAGGATCTCAGCAATTGAAGACCAAGGCGTGACCACCCAAGAACAGCTAACTAAACTAAAAGAAGAGGTCCTCGTTCTCCAACTGAAAACTGAGGACCTGGAGAACCGGTCACGTAGGGCGAACCTGAGATTCAATGGGATCAGAGAGGTAGAGGGAGAAAGGGTCCAGGAAAAAATCAGATCCCTCCTTAAAGAAAATTTCCCTGAGGAAACCCACTTGCACAGTGCCGAGATGGATCGTGCCCACAGAGTGGGTAGACCCAGAAGAAAAGAGAATGACCCCCCTCGCCCCATAGTAGTTAAATTTACAAGCTACTCAGTGAAAGAGGAGATCTTGAGAAAAGCCAGAACCAAGAAGGCGCTCTCCCTCCAGCAGGCTACAATAAAAGTTTTCCCGGACTACGCAGCAGAGACCTTAAGAAAGCGCATGCTATGGAATAAGTTCTATGGGATCTTAAATGAAAGGAACCTAAATCCAAGGCTGCTCTTCCCCGCAAAGATGATGATAACGGTCAAAGGGAACAAGAAAATTTTTGAATGTACTGAAGATTTAGAAATCTTCTTACACAGCATGCCGACAGGAGCCGCGGCGCAAGAGAAGGAGACCCGCGCTGATTTTCTGACTGCCCCGCAATAATATTGCAACAGGAAAAGAACTCTGAGAAGGGGAAACCACCAAAGGAGCTACAGGCTACACAACCAGAAAAGTGCATTGATCGCTGATCCAGGAGGAGTTGCTGCCGGCAGGATCCCAGCTGAGAAGACTGTGAAGTCTCACCTGACCCTCCCTGTTTTGCCTTAGGCGGAGATCCATTTTCTACAGGACCTCGCTCGGCGGAAAAACGCTTCAGCAGGCAGGGACAGTGTCGGTGGGACTCCAGCTGAGAGCACTAAAGCCGTTCTGCTCTGATCCCTCTGCTCTGCCTCAGGCTGTGAATCAGCCCCTGGGATTTCCCTCTCCATTGACCGCTGCTCCAGGAAGAGAGAATGCTGCCTGTGTCAATGAAAGATTGCTATGTCCCTGTTACCCGGCTTCAGGCTGCATTCCAACTCTGTGGGACTTCCCTCTGCCCGGTGTCGAGATGGGACTCAATTTCAGGCTTGTAACTTAGTGATTTTATAGGTCTGATGGGTCAAGGAATGAGCAGGGAGGTTTCGGGGGGGAAATCACAGGGTCTAAAAAAGTTTTTACAGCGGGGCGGGGAGATTTTAAGGCTGAGCATGTTAAGAGACTACAACAAAAACAAGGGTAGTTAGCCTGGCAGAAGTTAAATTGTGGGAAACAAGAGGTGCTGCCATCCTCCCCCAGATTGGGATTTGGTTACAGATCTGAATTCTGCAGGTTAATGAGGATTAATTTAGTAGAGACAGAGACCTTTAAGCTTGAATTATAATTTCAATGGTGGGCTGTTCCATAGATCCTTTGGCTGTTATTTTTACTTAAGAGGCTGTTCCATGGATCAACTACGTGCTATCCTCAATTAAGGGACTGTTCCTGGAACAACTGATTGTTTGTTATTTTTAATCAGAGGGCTGTTCCATGGATCAATTACTTGTTACCTTTATCTAAGGTGCTGCTCCTGGATCGACTGTCTATGAATTTCAATGGTGGGGATGTTCTAGGGATCAACTGTTTATTATTTTCAATCAAGGGGCTGTTCCATGATTCAAATTGCTTGTTATTTTCAGCTAAGGGGCTGTTCCTGTTCCTAGACCAAGTGGTTGTTAATTTCAATGGTGAGATGTTCCATGGATTAATTGGTTGTTATTTTTAATTAGGGGGCTGTTCCACTGATCATTTGCTTGTTATTTTCAACTAAGGAGCTGTTCCTGGACCAATTGTTATTAATTTAATTGGTGGGTTGTTCATGGATTGATTGGTTGTTATTTTATACTAAAGGGCTGTTCCATGGATCAACTACTTGTGAATTTCAACAGAGGGGTTGTTCCTGGATCAAGTGTTCGTTATATTTCATTGGTAGGGTTGTTTTATAGACTAATTGTTTGTTAATTTTAATTAGGGGGCTGTTCCATGAATCAACTGCTTGTTATTTTCATTTAGGGGAATGTTCCTGAACTAATTGTTGTTCAAGAGTAGGGGTTTACTCATGGAACAGAGAGCTACTGCAGCAATCTGAAGGCAGGGAACTTTGTTTTAACTCAAAAGGCAGCAAACCAAAAAGACATCGGCTAATAGCTAAAAGAAAAAAAAAAAAAGCTAAGAAAATTTTTTAAAATGAGGCTGGGGGGGGCGGAAGTGGCATTCGGAGACTACTGAAAAAGTGGCTTCTGAAATCCCACGGGTCCACTCAAAAAAAGGAGGGATGGTAGGGTTAGGAGGGGATTCTTTACCCCTACCCAGGGGGGTGGGAGGTAAAAGGGAGGGGGGCAAAGATAAGGGGGGATTAAGGAAAAGACAAAAGCAGTTGTACATTTTGAATCAATTGAAACAGGGCAGGATAGTAGAATCAGAGATGAAGAATAGTGGTGTGAGGGTACAGTTAGAGGGAAAGCAAGCTGAGAAATGGAATTGGAGTTTTTTTGAGCAGGAGAGACCCTCAAACAAGACAAGATGGCGCACACAATTTAGAATTAACAAAAAAGGTAGATATGGGGGAGATTAAGACACTGACTTTAAATGTAAAAGGACTCAACTCTCCCCAAAAAAGGAAACGTGTGAGAGATCTTCTGGAGGAACAGGGAGTGGGGGTCTTTTTCCTCCAGGAGACTCATTTACTATCTAAAGATGTTTTCAGACTCTCCAACAAAACAGTGGGACAAGTATTTTCATCATGCTCTACGAAAAAAAAGGCAGGGGTAATAATTGGCTTAGGGAAAAACATCCCTATTAAGGTAGATAAAGTTATCAAAGATAAAGAAGGCAGATTTATTTGTGTTGTAGGGAAGATGGGAGAGGAGCACATTACACTGGTCAATGTATATGCCCCCAATGAAGCCAAAATATCCTTTTTTGAAAAAATACTAAGGAGAATAGCAGATAACGCAAAAGGTTGGATGATAATCCAAGGAGATTTTAATACTACGTTAACGGACTCGGACTTCTCAAGAAAAGGGGCGGCTAGGCATGAACAAAGGAAAATAGCAGACATGATTGACTCATATGGTTGGGGGGACGCATGGAGATTTATAAATGGAACATTGAGGGATTACACATATTACTCCAGCACTCACAACAGTTACACAAGAATAGACCATGTAATAACGGGAAAGGGGGACCTATTTAGGATCCGGAGAAGCTTCATTCTCCCAGTAGCCCTGTCCGACCATAATGCTGTAATAACTATTTTTAAGACTTTGGGGGAAAATCAAAACAGGACATATAGCTGGCAGCTTAAGAAAAATATATTAAAAAGCAAACAAAATCAGGAGGACATAAAAGAATGCATAGAAGAGTTTTTCAAATTAAACACAGGCTCAGTGAGGTCACAGGCAACTCTTTGGGAAGCAGCTAAAGCGGTCATAAGGGGGAAGCTAATAGCCCTACAGGTCAAATTAACAAAAGACAAAAGGCAACAGATAAAAGAGAGATATGCAACACTACAAAAATTAGAAGCCCAGAATAAAAATTCACCCTCCCTGGCCCTTAGGAGAGAGATAATCAAGGCCAAGGAATTGATTAACATGACAGAAATGGAAAAAACAAAAAAACAGCTACAAAAGATAAGGTTCCACTACTATCAAAATAATAATAAGGCGGGGAAAACACTGGCCAGACTAGTAAAAGCCAAGCAAAAGAAATTACAAATAACAGTAATTAACAACAAGAAGGGAGAAAAATGCATAGAAGAAGCTAAGATACAAGATGCATTCCTTGATTTCTATAAAAATATTTACAGTTCCAGTAACCCCCAAGAATTAGAAATTTCAAAATTTCTAAACAATATTGACTTGCCTAGCCTGACTGATGCGCAAAGAGCTTACATAGATAACCCCATCACTGAAAAAGAAGTCTCAGAGGCAATAGAGAACTCCAAAAGTAACAAAGCTGCAGGACCAGATGGATTCCCGATTGAATTTTATAAGGTATATAAGGAAATCTTAACTCCACATCTGGCCCAGATCTTTAATAACATTCTTACTGAGGGGGAGATGCCAAAAAACTTTTATGAGGCAACAATTACTCTGATTCCTAAGCCCGGCAGACCACCTGATCAGTGCGGGAATTACAGACCAATCTCGCTTCTTAATGCTGACTATAAATTATTTGCAAAAGTTCTGGCCACAAGGCTGAGAGCGATAATTGGTGAGATTATACATAAAAATCAGACTGGATTCATACCAGGACGGCAAGGGAAAGACAACATTCGAAAAGCAGTGAATATTATTTACACACTCCAAAATGGGGAAGAACCGGCCATGCTAATATCCGCTGATGCGGAGAAGGCCTTCGATTACATTGAAACAAAATGCCTGTTTTCAACATTAGAAAAAATGAGATTTGGAGGGAATTTCTTGAAATGGATGCAGGCAATCTATAAAAAGCCTCTCTCAAGATTGCTGATAAATGGGAAGTTGACAGAACCCTTTGGGCTGGGAAGAGGCGTCAGGCAGGGATGTCCGCTGTCCCCCCTTCTTTTCAACCTGGTTCTAGAAGGCCTGGCTACTGCTATAAGAAGTAATGAAAAAATAGAGGGGATTAAGATTGCAGCTCAAACCCACAAGCTCTCGCTATACGCGGACGATTTGCTACTCTATATTAGGAATCCCAAAGATTCACTCCCAGAGTTATTGAGAGTTGTAGACAGCTTTGGTCGAATATCAGGCTACTCCATAAATAAAGATAAGTCCTTCGCCCTGGCGTATGGGAAAGATAAGGCGCAAGTAGAACAACTAAAAAAAATATCCCCTTTTCCCACGGATGACAGGGGTCTTAAGTATTTAGGGGTCACAATTACAAGAAACACAAAAGATTTGTATTCAGCTAACTATTTGCCACTTCTAAAAAAGTTAAAAGAAGAAATTCTCCCTTGGAAAAAATTAATGGTGTCTTGGTTAGGGAAGATAAACTTATATAAAATGATAGTGTTGCCTAAAATATTGTACAGACTGATGACCCTCCCAATCCAACTACCCTCCTCCTTTTTCGGGCAGAGTAATCTGCTATTAAAAGATATTGTATGGAGTGGTAAAAAACCCAGAATTAAAAAATCTACCCTGATGAAAACACAAGATAAGGGAGGATTAAATCTACCTGACATAAAATTATATCATGCCTCGGCGGCAATGGCTGCAATTACGGAATGGTATCATGAGGAGGCAGCGCCCGAATGGGTCAGCATAGAAAAGGACATATTACAGGTGCACTCACTAAAGAGCATGATAGTAGACCAAGGGACTACACTAACTAAACATAAAAAAAGAGCACCCCTTTGCAGGCACTCTCCTCAAATTCTGGAAGGAAGCCCAAAGGAAGTTGAGGACACAAGAGGGAATCTCCCCCTTTTCCCCAATTGATTTGAACCTGGCGAGGGAAAGAAAACTAGCCCCTGGCTTGAGAAGGGATTTAAGAGAAAGGGGAATCACAAGGATGCAGCAAGTGTTCTTTTTGGGGAGATTTGCCTGCCCCCAAGAGTTGGAGGAGTTGACAGGAAAAGAAGTGGACACACTACAGTATTTGCAACTCCGGGATATAAGTATTAAACAACCAGAAAGAGAAGATTTTGGCAGAGATCCATATAAACTTGAAAAGATTCTTTTCAAGAAGAATAAAATGGCAGGAAGAATGGGCAGAATATATAAGGAACTAAAGAACCTATTTTACAATAGCAGGGACATATACATTGACCAATGGAGTAAAAATTTGAACATTCAATTAGGGGAAGAGGGAAAAAAAAGAATCTGGCGACACATGCATGGTTGTGCTGACTCTCTAGAAATAAAAGAGATTCAAATAAAAGTGACAACGCGCTTCTACATGACTCCAACACGAATGAAGTATGCAAGTCCTAAGGGGAAAGCTCTCTGCTGGAGAGAATGTGGAGAAGTGGGCGACTATATCCACTGTTGGTGGAGTTGCTGGAGGGTTAAAGAGTTCTGGCTAAAAATCTGGAAGATAGCAAATAAAATAGCGGGGATAGTGATACCTTGCAAACCTGAAATTGCACTGCTAGGGCTATATCCACAAAATAAAATAATGGAGGCCAGCAAGAGGGCCTGTCAGACACTCTTTTTAGCAGCACAAAGCATTATCGCCAAGTATTGGAAATCTGTGGATGAACTTCCCTACGAAGAATGGCTAAATAAGATTTGGCATCTATACTCAATGGAAAAATTACACTCAGAGCTACAAGGGAAAGGAAATCTCTTCAGAGAAACATGGGCCCCAATTGTTAAGGAGTTGGGAGGGGAGAAGTTCGGTAAAGAGCTATCACTAAGCCTATCGGACTCGTAATGTTGATTTGAGGATTTCGCTTTTTTCTCTTTTGTACTTGAACGTAATGTTGTTCCATCCACTGACCTGTCAGCGTCACCACGCGAGGAGAAACAAAGACATATCGGGGAATCTCTATCCTGCCCTGAATGTAACTTGAATGTAAAGTGATTGTAATGTAAAAAAGGAAAAGTTAATATTCATGTACTGATTTGTTATAGACACCGTTTTGAAATGTAACTGTATAATTAATGATGTAGTTGTACAACTGTTGAACTGCAAATAAAGGTATTTTTAAAAAATAAAAAAAATTTTAAAAAAAAAGAAAGCTGCAAGGGAAAGATTTCTGTGCAGGAACTTAGTGGATTGTAGAGGAGATTCTGTCTAAAACAGTTCTAACATAGCTTGAAATTATGAATACTGAAGAAGGTGCACTTGATAGTGCATTTTTATTTTCATTTTTGTTTCATTTTGTAGCTTGTGTGTTGACTGTAATGACCCTTTAGGGTGGGTTTCTCTCACAGCCTGTGTATTTCTCTGTAAATTACTGTATTCATGCTTTTGTATTAAGATTGTTATGGCCAAATGGCTTCAACAATAAAGTTATTTATTATTTATTATTATTATTTATAGAATAAGAGTTGAATGATTGAATTCCTTTCCCTTACAAAAAAGTAGATTCACTTTGAGGATAATTCACTCATATGTGAATAGAAGATAGAAGATGTGTATAGAAGATCATGTAAGGTCTTCTAATACCACATAAACCTCGAGGCAGGACTGGAGGAGGAGATGCAGAATAAGTACTTCTGTACCTCCTATATAATGGAGATAGGAGTTTGTGACCACTGCTGAGCTCCTATCTCCAATATATAGGAGCATATATATATTGGAGCATGATAACAAGCGCCATGAAGCTCTCGGCATCCATGGCTGCGGTAAAGGTTTCTGAAGTCTGCAGACCAGCTGTCAAAAGTTTTGAAAAATGTAAAGAACTGGGCAGCTGCCTAGACTAGTTAAGACTGGCTGTGCGCTACACATGAGCAAGTACTGGCCACTACTGACCATTTGTCATCACAAGACTGGCTACGTGCCCAGCTATTGGCTACTATGGTTGAAAATGTTTTTGCAAAGCTGGGTGTGTTTGTGTATTGTACCGGCATGGCTAATCCAGCAAACAGGCACGTCAGTGCACAAGCCAAGTCATCTCAAAATGTACAGGCTACAGCTGGTACAACATAGATGCATGGAATTTTTTAATTGGGCTTGGATGGAACCACTGAATGTTAAGAAATGGGCGGGGCGGGGGGGTCTTAAGGCCAAGGCAGTGAAGGTCAGTGCACAGAGAATGTATGTGGGAGCTAAGCTGCCTATTGGTTAAGAGCAACTAATATTTTTTTATCTTTTGAAAGTAACAATTTTTGCTCACAATGAACATGAGAGGCCATAACATCACAGAAAGTTCTATTCCTGTGGGCTGTTTGTCAGGGAAATCCAAATGGCTTCTGCTTTTGTCTGTGGGCGTTGTGGCTGCCAAAGGAATGGGGCCCAGAGAAGTTGGGGGTGATGGATACCCTGGCCTTTACTGACATTTGGGTGGGGCATGATGTACAGAGAAAACTGTCAAATCCATCCTTCCAGGTTGGCTATGATCTCACAGTGTGGCACATGCACATACTGGGTTCCCTTTTTAGTGGTGGCTCGGCAGCTTCAGGGGCATCTGGATCATGTCAGTTTTCTGAATCCCTTGCAGTCCGGCTTTCATCCAGGTTTTGGCACTGAGACTGCACTTGTGGTCTTCGTCGACGACCTGCTCCATGAGTTAGATCAAAGAAGATCATCTTTTTCGATTTTTTTAGATGTCGGCTGCATTTCATACTGTTGACCACAAGATGTCAGTGACTCACTTGTGGGACTGTGCCAGGGTGGGCAGAATTGTTCTTGAATGGTTCCGCTCTTTCCTAGCCAGGAGAACTCAGTGGGTGATGCTTGAGGAGTGCTCATCATCTCACTGGGACCTCACGTATGGAGTCCCACAAAGTTCTATTCTGTCCCCTCTGTTCAATGTGTATATGCAGCCTTTGGGCAAGGTCCTGAGAGAGTTCAGCATATGTTGTCATCAGTACGCTGACGACACCCAACTTTACCTCTTTTTTTCACCAGACCCAGAAGTCTCGGTGCTTACCCGATGTTTGGCGGCTGTGGGGGACTGGATGAGGAGGAGCCATCTTAAGCTAAATTCTGACAAAACGGAGATGATGCGGGGGGGGGGGGGGCTGAGGGAGTGATGGTCTCAGTCATTGATGGGGTTCGCCCTCCTTTGGTCCCTCACGTCCGTAGTCTGGGTGTGCTCCTCAACTCACAGCTCTGTCTGGATGTCCATGTGGCAGCTATGGCAAGGAGTACTTTTCACCAATTACATCTGGTGCGACAGCTTCGGCCACATATTTCGGACTCTGACCTACCCACCATCATCCATGTTTTCATCACCTCAAGACTGGACTATTGCAACTTGCTCTACGTGGGGCTACCCTTGGTGACGGTTCCGAGACTGCAGCTGGTGCAGAATGCGGTGGCCCATTTCCTTTCGGGGAGAGGTCGTTGCGAGCACATTACACTAGTATTCTGTTTTCTGCACTAGCTGTCTATAGTCTTCTGGATCTAATTCAAACGGTTGGTTTTGACCTTTAAAGCCCTATGAAGCCTCACCTCCTGGGTTCTCATCAGATGACTACCTCATCCGGGGGTGCCCTGTTTGAGGTCCCAAGAGTTTATCCAATGGCGTCTATGGGGAGGGTGTTCTCAGTGGCCGTACTTAGGCTGTAGAACTCCCTCCCAATGGAGGTCTGCCTGGCCCCAGACCTCCGCTCTTTCCAAAGATGGTGTACGACCTGGCTGTTCTGCCAAGCTTTTGGTGAGGGAGATGGGTGGGTTGGAGGGGTGACTAGGTTGTTGTTTTTAACTCCACTTATTGGATGTTTTTTATCTGTTTTGTATTTATTTATATTATTTATACTTTGTATTTATTTTTTATAAATATTTTATATTTTCAGACAAGTTGAGAGAGTGGGATGAGATTAAGACCATGACTTTTCTGAATGTTTGTATGCTGCCAACATTAAGTCAGTCAGTAATGGAGACTGGACCTTCCCTGTAGTTTTTTCTCATCACTGCCCTACAACAGCAAAAGGATATCCGTGGGGTCACTGGGAGTGCCTCGACTGGACGGTGGAGCTGAATCTCTTTGGGGAAACAAGTGGCTTGGGGTATAGAGAATGGGAACCAACTGTTGAAGTGTTTCTTGCCCTATACAAGCTTTGAACATGCCATGAGGTGCAGAGCACCCTGGCAAACAGGATTGTTTTCCACCCCACTGTATGGTAATATAGAAGATGCTAGAGAGGAGATAAAAGAGGTTCATATTTTACTGGGGAGTGTGTGTGTTATGTGAACCAGGAGGGGTTTCCAACCCCACGGCAGGCAAGACCCCAATAAAACTGTGTGATGCTACCTGCCCATACACTGCTGGAAGCTCTAGGCCATTTTTACACGGACACATGCCCCCTCCAACCCCCCCCCCGCCACTCAGTGTTCGGGTGGGTGTGCAGCGGGAGGGCAGTCCACGTACACGGCCAGCAGTGGGTGGGGAGGATGGGTGTGTGCCCATGTAAACACCACGGGCAGTCAGTGTTTGTACATGCGCACTCCCACTGCACACACACCTCCACCCACTACACACTCGTCTCCACCCACTTAGCCCTCCAGTAAAACGGGGGAGGCTCGTGGGTGGAGGTGGGTGGGTGTCCGTGTAAACGGACCACCCACGGTGCCAAAACACCCCCACCCACCCCCAGTCGTGTATTAATGGCCATAGACTGAGACTGATTAGTCATGCATAGACAGACTCCTTTTGCTTTCGATTTTCCTTTTGCTTTCCATTTTCACTATAGGCGCTCAATAAAGTATGTGATTTGCTCAATAAAATCAGCATTATGTGCACAGCAAAAGTTATTTCCAGCTGACACATGCTGCCAGGGTGGGTGGGGGTAGCAGAAGCTGGAGCACCGCCCAGAGTGATATCCTGGAAGAAACAAACAGCTAAAGCAGCTTCTTCTTCCCATGATTCAGCATGGCTGTGAGACATTATGGGGTGGAATACTGGGGGGGGGGTTGGTGAGCAGAGCACAGCGGGGAAGAATGCCTGTCTGTGTATTAGGTTTGCCATGCTAAACCTGTAAGTGGAGGCTGACCAAATGCACAAGAAATACAGACAGGGGGCTGCCCATTTATTAGGCTCTACACACTAATCATAGGTCCCGGGGGTGAGTGCAGCTCCAGGCTTCGAGCCTGTCTTGCTGGTGTTGTCTGTTGCAGAGAGCCCCCCCCCTTCGCGCCCAGAGGGAATTCCAGTGGCAGTGACAGCGGCTCATAGACAATTACTTGCCCTCTGAGGAGAGCTCAACCACCTGTGGGGCACCTACATCATCGCCACCTGGGGAGGTCAGCGACACTTTAAAGTCTCAAAGCTGCCTGCAGCAGCATGTTCCAGGGGTGAGTGCGGCTCCAGGCTTAGAGCCTGTCTTGCTGGTGTTGTCTGTTGCGGAGAGCCCCCCCCCTTCGCGCCCAGAGGGAATTCCAGTGGCAGTGACAGCGGCTCATAGACAATTACTTGCCCTCTGAGGAGAGCTCAACCACCTGTGGGGCACCTACATCATCGCCACCTGGGGAGGTCAGCGACACTTTAAAGTCTCAAAGCTGCCTGCAGCAGCATGTTCCAGGGGTGAGTGCGGCTCCAGGCTTAGAGCCTGTCTTGCTGGTGTTGTCTGTTGCGGAGAGCCCCCCCCCTTCGCGCCCAGAGGGAATTCCAGTGGCAGTGACAGCGGCTCATAGACAATTACTTGCCCTCTGAGGAGAGCTCAACCACCTGTGGGGCACCTACATCATCGCCACCTGGGGAGGTCAGCGACACTTTAAAGTCTCAAAGCTGCCTGCAGCAGCATGTTCCAGGGGTGAGTGCGGCTCCAGGCTTAGAGCCTGTCTTGCTGGTNCCTTAGAATGGAGCTGAAGTGGCAATATAAGGCCTTCAGGCAGAGTACCCTCCGTAAATTGCCCTCCAATTATATCAAGCTTAAGAAGGAATATAGAGCTTTGATTAAGGGGAAGAAAAAGCAGTATGAGGACTCAGTATGGCGGGAACTTCTCCGGGCCGCGGATCTTAAAGATGCTAGGACTTTTGGGCGTATAGTTTGTGGATCCTGGCAATAAGGGTGGCAGAACATCTGATTTCACCAGAGGTTTGGGTGAGTCATTTTACTGCTCTTTACTGCCGGGAAGGGGTCAACAGGAGGAGGAGATCTTGAGTGGAGAGGCCTTGGAGGCCCTTCCCCTATGGTCTCCGGTTAAGGAAGAGGAGGTAGAGATCTTAATAGACTACTTTAAGAGCGATAAGGCTCCTGGCCCAGACCTAATACATATTAATTTCATTAAAGAGCTAAAGGACTAGTGGATTCCACTACTTGTGAAACTATTTATGGCTGTAAACAACACTGGTAAGATTACAGCTGAATGGTCTTTGGCCTTAGTAGTCCCGGTCTTTAAGAAGGGCACAAAAGATGACCCGGCCAATTACAGGCCTATTAGCCTTCTTGCAGTCCTTGGGAAAATCTATGCAAAGTTTCTTTTGCACAGACTGATGACATGGATGCAGCAAGAAAACATCATCGACCCAGAGCAAGCGGGTTTTCAACGCGGACGCTCCACTATAGAGCAATACTTTATCCTATATCATTTATTGGCAAAGCATAGAGAGCAGCATGGGGCTGTATACGCAGCCTTTCTTGATCTTAGGGCGGCGTTCGACTCGGTCGATAGGGGGATGCTATGGAGTAGGTTGCAGGGCTCCACGGCCGACCGAAGGTTGGTCGGTTTGATCCGGGCACTGTATTCAAGATTGGAACTGAGGGTGAGGGTCGATCGACAGGGACATGTCACTGTTCCAATTGGCGTGCACTCTAGAGTAAAGCAGGGCTGTGTCCTTGCCCCTGCCTTGTTTAATTTTTATCTGAACCCTGTTATCTCGATGATGGCAGCTCAGGAGTGTTTTCTGCTTAAACTGGCCAGTAGGCCTAGCGGGTGCCTCTGCTACGCGGATGATGTGGTCTTAGTATCGCGGGTCTTCATTGGTTTGCTCAGACAACTTAAAATCTTTGTCAATTTTTGCAAAGCCAGCAGACTGACACTCAACCATCAGAAGTCAAAAATAGTGGTGTTCTCTAGCAGGAAGAAAATATATAAATGGAGTATAGGTCCGCAGGAGATCCAGCAGGTTATGGCCTTTAAATATCTGGGAGTGTTGTTTAATCACTCCCTTTCCTGGAAGGAACATGTTCGCAGATGCGTGGTTGTTGCCCATGCCATCCAGAGTTACTTTGCACGACAAGGTGGCGCGGCGGCTGCTCCTGCCCTACGGGTGTACAACAATAAGATCAGGGCACAGGTGCTTTATGCGGCCGAGTTATGGGCTCCTTTTGTTAGGATGATTCTGGATTCTTTTCAGGCCAGATTTTTGACCAGCCTTCTGGGATACACCATAGGGATCCCCCCATGCGGTGGTGAGGTTGGAGTTGGGTCAGAGGGGGTGGCAGCAGATGGCTATGGAACGGGCCCTTAAGATGTGGAGTAGAACCTTCCTGGGACAAGAGTCATTGCTCCTTATGGAGCTCAGGAAGGTCAGTTATGTAAGCCCATGGCAGCGCAGGATGGAGGACCATCTGCAGATGATAGGGCTAGCACGGCAGTACCTAGCTCATAGGCCATATATTACAGTGGCAAGGGAGCTTGTTCAAAGGACACGTGACATCGACAGGCAAACAGAGATGGCCAGGGTAGGAGAGGCTGGGCACTTGAGGAATTACGATCGAGGAGCCCCTCCCCCGGACTGCATGGCCCCATATTTAGCCTTGTGGATGTCTGCAAAGGCCAAACAACTGCTTTTTCAGGCCAGAGTAAACGCTATACCATCGAGGGTTTGGGATGGTCATTTTACGGGGATCCCCTTTGGTGAGCGTCTTTGCCCTTTCGATTCTCTTGAGGCGGAGACGGTCGCTCATATGATATTGCAATGCCATCTATATGATAAGCCCAGGGAAGAGTTCCTGGCCCCTCTTCTGAAGCTCGGCCCGGGTAGATCTGAAGAGGTGGTGTTGGAATTCTTGCTGGGGTCTGTAGATAATATTCAAACTATTGTGGGATTTCTTTTTCATATGCTGGAGGCATGGAGGTGCTTTTTGGAATACAGAGCGACCCCAGAATAATTTTGTTCTTGTACTTTGATAGGAATGCTTGAAGTTGGATATGGGTGCTTCGGCACCTGCTGTACTTTAGTTATTAGGCTGTTTATTTGTTGTGTGTTTGTTTACGCAATGATCTGATGTCATAAATATCAATGTAATAAATATCAATTATTATTACAGATTATTTTGCAGGGGTCAAGTGCCACCACCATACGCCCCAGAAAGAGCAAGGCAAATTCCTAGTGGATTATGTTTGTAATTTGGGCTAGGTACTAGCCTCAGCTGACATAATATGGTATTGTGTGGTTTATCTCCCTGCACAATTTACATCAGTATGGGACAAGCGTTGCCCTCAGGAGCCCTGGGAAGGGCATGGCAAATTGTGTGTGTTCTTCCCAGGTGCTTTGATATCATGGGGGCTAGTTATATTTAGTTTATTTACAGCCATCCTACATAGTTACATTTGCTGGCCACTGCAATTGCTGCTATGAATTATCATAGCTTATCGCTAAATATTTGAAACCCTCAATTTCCTGTTTCCTTCCAATGAGCCTTACAGTTCCTGCTAGGGAATTTCATTTTGGGCCTATGATTGTTTGAGCAAGTCATATAAAGGTTTTACTGAGGCTATATACTTATTAGCATATTCTTTTTCATTTATTTATTTTTATCTTTGAGGAACTTTAATTGTTTCATTTTAGAAGTTGGGAAATCCACCTTGGACTACTGGTGCTCAAGGGTGTAAATACCTATGTAAAATAGCTTGTTATTCAATTATAACTATGTGTATTGTTTGTTTTGTTTCTTTATATTTATTGTATATGTTGACAATGGCCTATGGTCACTTCATCTCAATAAATTCATTCATTCAACACTAATCATATGAGTGGGGACTGCACGGACCGAACACAGACTCCCTCCACCAGGCTATCGTCTCATTTGTTGACACCCAATGAGTATGCACTTGGCCTACACGTATTATTGCAGAAGGAGGCGGCATAGTGGTCAGACCACAAAAGCTACAATGTACCATAGATCCAGCAGCCCACACAGTGGTAGTGAGCATATGTGAAGTGCAGTACTCTTGCACCCCGACACTTGGAATGGGGCAGCCACTTCACCTGCATAATGCTTGATCATTTAGATTTTATGTGAGTAAAGTAACTGTAAGGCATTTTGGATTAAAGCTAAATGGGTAGCATCAGTCCTATCTTACGCTGATGAAAATACCGAGTTTCCCTAGACAAATTAATTTTTGAGACTGAAACACCAATATGGTTGCTACCAGAAATTATACTCTGAAGGGCACAAATACAATAAAATAAAAAATGCAGAGGTTTGAAATGCCTTCAGTACTTCAAAGTCTGCAAATTCAATTCCACGTTTGAGGATTTTCAAAGGTGAGAGGAATGGAACCATGGCACCACCTTCAAATCTTGTTCTGTGTTAGTGGACTAATGCTCTGTCCACTTTATCTAAATTTAGAATCTTCCTAACTAATACTGTTGCTGTACCTAGACTTTCAGGGGTCTTTGGCTCCTGGTTCATGTCATGGTCGGAAAACTATAAAGCATTAGCTATTTCTCCTTTAACTAGATCAATCTATGGGCATTTTCACACAAGACACTCTCCACCCACTACCCACCACCCACCCACTATACATGTTACAGAGCACCCATAGGGCAACCCTGCAGCCCAGCAGCATGTATAGTGGGTGAAGAGTGTCTTGTGTGAAAATGCCCTAAGTCTCTAATGCAGTCTAATTGGATCCATACTCTGGAAAAAGCTTTGGATGGAGATTTATTTATTGATGACAAAAGCATTGTGTCCTCCTAATCACAATATCCGTTTTACAGTGAGGAGAGAGCTCAGAGAGACTCACAGTGGATGCTTGTTAAAATTCTGCTACCAAACTGAAGGCAAGGTTGGCATAATTTTCCTGCCTGTGATAAAGCTCACTCACTCTCTGCCCTACTGCTAAATCATCCCTGACGGACATTTCTCTGGAATTCAAGAAATACTTCTGAAAAGCACTTTTTTGCCATTAGAATAAACCTGATCAGGTTAAATGACACCTGCTTGAAAAATAGCCTTGTGAGAAAACTGTCTTCTGAACACGAACAGCATTATCAAGCTTTCACTTGCCCCATCACTGGCCAAATCAAATTACATCCGGTTATTTGAACTCAGTTATATTATATCAATAAATTCTAGATGTTTTTCCGAGAACAAAATATAAACTTTCCCAGAAAAGTTCAGTTTAATTTGAGTTTTTTAGTAGTATCGCCTCATATGTTAATATGCAAAATCCCCCCGCTAAGCGCCTTGTGCGCTGCGGGGGAAGTTTGGGCCCGCCTCTAAAGGAATGAGGCTGCAGGGTGGTTCCTGTTCTTTCCCGCTGCGCGCGGGGATGGAGCAAGCTGGCCGCACGAGGAGCAAGCTGCAATCCGTCCTGGATTGCAGTTTGCAGCGGCAGGGTTGTGGCACGAAAATGCACTCTCCTAATTGGCCGGTAGAGGCCACGTGGTGCAGCCCATCACTTGGCAGCCCGGGCAGCCCATCACTTGGTTGGCGGCGCGCTGCTGAAGAGGACGGCTTTGTCGGCGCTCCGGGGTTCCCCTTTTAACCGCCCCCCCCCTCATTGGCGACAGAGGAGCTGTTTGCAGGGAAGAGGGGATTGGTTTGAACTGTTGGGAGTTTGTTTGTTGGGCGGGGGTCCCCCCCCTCCCTCCGGTTGAGATCGGGGCTCGGGGAATTGTCTCGCGGCGGGGCGGAGGGTGCAGTCAAGCGAGGGTGCTCGGGCTTGGGGAATTGT
This sequence comes from Sphenodon punctatus, assembly GCA_003113815.1. Classification (NCBI taxonomy): domain Eukaryota; kingdom Metazoa; phylum Chordata; class Lepidosauria; order Sphenodontia; family Sphenodontidae; genus Sphenodon; species Sphenodon punctatus. The sequence continues at coordinate 3,071,610 of QEPC01011684.1, forward strand.
CTCGCGGTGGGGCGGAGGGGGCAGTTAAGCGAGGGTGCTCACATACGGGGCTGAGTGGTGGGGCAGGCTCGCCCATAACCCCCCCCTTTCGTTGTGAAAAGGGGCCCAAACACTCTATCCTGCCATCGGTGGTGGGGCAGGATTAGGCCTGGGTTGGTAGGTCAGAGTTGGTGCTTGCCTGAGGGGTACTGAGCAGTGGGGCAGTTTTGCCTACACCCCCCCCCCCACACCTCTGCTGTGAGAGAAGGGCCCAGCCACTCTATCTTGCCACAGGGCAGCGGGGGACGGATCTGGATTAGGGTGGTGTGCCCACTGTGGTTTGGGTGAAGTGGGGTGTGTAGATCTGTGTAGGATCCTTAGCGGGACTGGCACAATGGGTAGGAGGAAAGGGACAAAGGGGGGGGGCTAGTGTCCCTTCAGGTGCCAGGGTTGGGGATGGAAGTGGTGATTTGGCTGTGCTGGGGTCTCCTCCAACTGGCCAGTTGGGAAGTTTAGCCCCTGCACAGGGCCAGATGGTGGATGGGAGCGGGGCCTGCACGGCAGGAGTAGGAGGGGGTGCAGGAGAGATGGCAGGGCCTTCTGCCATGGAGGAATTGTTGAGGCAGTCTGGTGCCGCCTTGCAAACAGGGGGCCCCGCGCCACCTGGTGGGCAGTTAGTGGCAGCGCAATCCTGGCAGCCAGGCCAGGCTGCATCAAGTGACGCATGTCAGGACAGTCAGGGGCAGGGGTTGTTACAGACGCTGGAGGCCAGGATGAGCGCGTGGGATGGAGTCATGGGCAGGCTGATGGAGGCCGGTTTTTTGAATGCTGCACCAGGGCAAATGGGGGGTGCAGCCGCGACTGGGGTTGTCAGTAACCCTGGATCTGTTTTGTCCCAGCCTAGCACGAGTGCAGCAGGCGGGCATGGTCAGGCAGCGGCTGACGGGGCTGCTGGGGCGAGCAGACAAGCTGTTGAGGAGCTTGAGAGAAGGGTGGACCGCATGGAGCAACAGATGTCCCAGATTGCAGCCTTACTGGAGGCAGGGGGATGGGTGGCGACAGCGAGTGTGCCTCACGTCACACCGGCCCAAGCGGGATTACCTGCGCAGGTGGTCACAACTTCAGTGGATGGTGAGTATGTCGGGCTGAGTGGTGCAGTGATGGGGGACTGTGCAGCGTCTCAGGGGTCACAATTGTCGGGAGGGGGAACTGGGACAGTGTGCCCGCCCATTGCCAGCCAGGTTCCACCCTCGCAATCAGAGGGGACGGTGGTCCTAGAATCTGGAGCACTAGTGCAACATCCTGCACCAGTTGTGCTGTCGGTGGGGCAGGGAGGTTTGGGTCAACTGCAGGTGCAGCAGGACCCGAACAGGTTATTGTGGGTGGGCAATGTGTGGCGCCCGCAATCTGAGTTGGGCCGAGTTGGCCAGTTTGAAGCGGCAGTAGTGGGACCTGGTCAGCCTGGGCTCGGTCAAACTCCCCAAGGGCAAGCTCAGGTCGGAGCGGGTAGTACAGCAGGGACGTCAGCGGTGCCGGTAGTGCCAGCTGTTGAAGTCCCCCCGTTGCGGGGAGGGTATGCGAGGGTCTCTGCTCCCTTAGGCATTCACCTATCTCAGTCCATGCATGAAAAGATTTGGAAAGGGGAGTACATTGATTGATTTACGATTTTGTTTTGTGATCCGGTGCTGGATCCTAACGCGAAACTCGAGCCCAGGGAATATGAAAGGGCAAAGAGAAGAAAGATAGACAGGAACTGGGCCAATTGGGAGTCGGCATTTATAATTTATGCCGGCGTACTCATGCAGGCATTTCCGGAACAGGTGGTGGCCCTCTGGAAATATTTTGATATCGTGAGGCGGGCCTACCTGACTAAGGAAGGGTTCGGGTGGCTAAGATATGATGAGGCATTTCGGCAAAATGCCTCTATCACACTGGACGTACGATGGGATGTAAAAGACCATGACCTCTGGATAGAGTGCATTCAAGAGAAGGATGTCGCCAGAGCAGATAGTGGCCACGTCATAGTGAGGGGTGGGGGACAGCCTACGGATAATTTTCGAAGCGAGGTGTCCAAAAAAGGTGGTCCCGGGCTGGCATGCTGGGACTTTAATGAAGGATCTAGGTGTTTTCGTGCCTCTTGCAGGTTTAGGCACACTTGCCTGCAGTGCGGCGGGCCCCACCCCTTTTCTACCTGCACTAGACGAAAGAGTGGGGGACAGAGGGGTAAGCGCCCCTTCCCTGGGGGAGGAACACGAGGTGGTGGTCCCCCCCAAGCAGGTGCTAACAAGGGCACCAACGCCAGTTAGGTGGTGGGTTCTTCAGGAGTTGTTGGTCGATTACCCGTTAAAGGGGGTCACGTGTTATGTAGTTGCTGGGTTCCGTTACGGTTTTCAGATTCTATTCCAAGGGGTTCGCGAACGCATGTCTGCATGAAACTTGAAATCGGTGAAGGGTCGGTGAAGGGTCTGGAGGAAGTTGTGGGAAGGAAGAAGTTTTGGAGGGCTGAGTTGCTGGCCCGTTTAACAGTTTGCCGTTGGATAACTTAAGAGTTTCACCGCTGGGTATTGTTCCTAAGAAGGCACCTGGGGAGTACAGGCTTATTCACCATTTGTCATATCCCCGGGGGTCTTCTGTGAACGATGCTATCCCGCATGATATATGCACGGTGCAGTATGCTTCATTCAATGTGGCAGTAGAGCTGGTTCGTGAATGCGGAAAGGGGGCCCTGATGGCAAAGAGCGACATCAAATCCGCATTTCGCCTTTTGCCAGTCCACCCTAGGGATTTTGACTTACTGGGGTTTTCATTTGGGGGCCAGTTCTATTACGACAAGGCTATGCCCATGGGATGTTCCATCTCATGTGCGGACTTTGAGAAATTTAGCACAGCATTGGAGTGGATTGTGAAGCGGAGGGTGCGGTCTGGCCGCGTGATGCATTATTTAGACGATTATTTGTTCATAGGGGAAGCGGGAGCCACGACGTGTGGCGATTTGTTAGATTTGTTTAGGGACGTGGCTCAGTTAGTCGGGGTGCCTTTAGCAGAGGAGAAAACTGAGGGACCTGCACCTGTGATGACTTATCTAGGCATAGAATTGGACTCGGTCAGGGAGTTGTCACGCCTGCCTGAGGGTAAGCTTGCTGAATTGCAGAAGGAGGTACAAGCTTGTAGAGCTGCCATTAAGGTAACGTTGAGAGCACTGCAGTCATTGCTTGGTAAGTTAAACTTTGCTTGCCGCGTTGTTGCTCCAGGTCGGGCTTTTCTGTCACGGTTATATGCCAAGACAACAACGGTGTCACTGCCCCACCATCACATCCGGGTTACAAAGGAAATGAAGGAAGATTTGGACGTTTGACTGGAGTTTCTCAGGTCTCACAATGGGGTTAGCGTGTGGTGTGACTTATTTTTGCTTGAGGCAGAATTGCAGGTCCACTCTGATGCAGCCGGTGTGACTGGGTTGGGAATTTATTTCCAGGGTCGTTGGTGTGCTGAGAGATGGCCTGCGCAATGGGAGGACTCAGGAATTTTGAGGGACTTGACCTTTTTGGAATTATTTCCTATAGTGGTTGCTGTTCATATATGGTTGGACTGTTTTCGGGATAAGAGGGTTGTGTTTTGGTGTGACAATTTAGCTGTGGTTCATGTGGTTAATTCTTTGTCCTCCAAGTCTGAGAGAGTTATGCGCCTTGTTAGGGTGTTCGTGTTATGGTGTTTGCAGCATAATATAGTGTTTTCTACGAGACATGTTCCGGGAGTCCAAAATGAGATAGCTGATGCTCTCTCTCGTTTGCAGATGCAGCATTTTTGGGAGCTCGCTCCCTTTGCGAGGAAAGAGCAGGACTTCGTCCCCAGACAGCTTTGGAGCCTTGGAGGCTAGAGCTGATGGACACGGTGAAGGGTTCCGTGTCCCCTGTGACGTGGCTGGCATATGAGAGAGCGATCAGGGAATTTTTAGGGTTTGCCCGGTCCCGTGGGTGGGTGTTGGTGATCCCGGTGCCGCTTGCCCAGAGGGTGCAGTTCGGACTTGAATTGCATAGGAAAGGGTTAGCTCCGGGTACCATAGCCACCAGATGGTCCGCTTTGTCTTTCATGGCTAAGTTAGTGGGAGTTCAGGATGCCGAGGTGTCCTCAGTTCTTAAGGCGATGGTTACGTCATGGAAAAGACAGGGCCCCGTGCGGGTTGATAATAGGGTCCCCTTATCCCCCAGGAATTTGGCCGATGTAGTGAGTAAATTGGGGGAGGTTTGCTGTGATCCCGCGGAGGTATGTTTGTTTCGGGCAGCGTTTGTGGTTGCCTTTTTTGGGGCTATGCGAATTGGGGAGTTGGTGGTTAAGTCACGGAATGATAGGTCAGGGAGAGAATTGCAAGTTGGTGACATATCCATGACGGGGGTGGGTATGGAGATTAACATCCGTTTTTCCAAAACTGATCAGTTGGGAAGGGGCACTAAGGTGGCGTTAGCGCGATCGATTGAACCGCTTATTTGCCCGGTTGTATGCACAGAAAATTATTTGAAGGTCAGACCAGGTTTGCCTGGCTCATTGTTCATACACCAGTCGGGTCTCCCTTTGACCCGATATCAATTTTTAGCGGTATTAAAGCGTTGCCTCGGGCTGCTGGGGTTGGCCGGGGTGGTTTTCAGGTCCCATTCATTTCGGATCGGCGCAGCCTCAGCGGCGGCTGCGGCCGGTTTCCACCCCCCGGAGATTCAGAGGGTAGGTAGATGGCGGTCTGGGGTTTTTAAGTCATATGTTCGCCCGTTTCCGGTCTTGTAGACTCTGACTCGGGCTAAGTAAGTGATGATTTGTTTTAATTCCTTTTTCATAGGAGGTGGCCGTAATCCCCAGGGAAAAGGAATCTGGATCATCGGCCACAGTTTTGTCAGGTGGGCTGCAAAACGGGTACAGGCATCTAGCTGGGGGACACAGCTAGGCTTGGCCCCAAAGGGTTGCGTTGTGTGGAAGGGTAGAAGAGGGATGCTGTGGCCCCAGCTTATGCCCTTACTGTTGGGTTGGGCTCGTAGACCTCACCCGGATGTGATTTTAATCCATCTGGGTGAGAATGATTTTTCAAGGGGATCTGGGTTGGACCTGTCAATAATGATAAGACAGGATTGGGTCAGGTTGAGGGAGCTGTTCCCGCAGACCATTCTGGTTTTTTCGGAGTTGTTGCAAAGGATTAAGTGGCCAGGAGCCATTAATCCTAGGGCGGTGGATAGAGCTAGGAAAAAGGTTAATGGGGAGGTTAGAAAATGGATTACCCCACTGGGTGGTGTCTGGCTCTGCCATCCTGAAATTCGATGGAACAGGCCGGAGCTCTTTTGGCAAGATGGGGTCCATTTATCTGAGCATGGATTGGATTTGTATATTGGGAATATTAAAAGATTGTTACAGAGGCTGGTGTAACAAGAGGGTGGAGTATAAACACTTTGCTTGGGTGAGGTGGTTGATTTAAGGGGGTGTTCAAGCAAGCTCAGCTGCTGAACTTGTGGCGGTGTTCAGTACCATAGGTTTAAAAATGGAAAGGGCTCTAGGGCCTTGGGTGTATGGGCAGATGATTGGGATCATTCTGCAATGGGTACCTGGTGAGTAATTTAGGGGAGGGGCGCCCCAAATTATCACAGGACGGAAGGCCAGGCGTTGTGTGCATACGGGTAGGATTTAAGCGGTCCCGAAGTTTGCAGCAGCAACGTCTGTCCTTCTGAAGAATGGATCAAGTCGGTCCATTGGAGGGGGATTGGACTGGTATCTCCAATCCAGAAGGTTGGTAGTATGGTACTGAACGCGGGTGGGGGTGAGAGATAGTTTAAGGTTTGAGTTATGTCATCTCTTCACCCCTTCACCCCTTTATTGTTATTCACCCAAGTTAATTTGGTTAATTGGGTCTAATTTTAAGCAGAATCTAATTGGCATTCTAATTGCCTCACAATTCGGCATGGGAAACAATTTGAAGCAGGGTAATTGGTTTTAACTCTATCCACCGTTATTCATCAGTTCAATTGGCGTAACTGGTTGTCTTGTTTCTTAACAGGTTATTAATTAAATTCAGATTCAATAAAACAGCTGCGGCCAGTTTTACCCATATCCTTTGTGTCTGAGTCTTATTCCTAGTGCGGGGGCAAATCCCCAAATACTGGCATTACATCACTGTCTATCTGCTTCAGAGGTCACCATTCCCAAGCTATCCTGTCAGACTGATATGATACTGTTGGGTGAGATGCTGTCACAAATCCATTATCACCTTTAGGTGAGAAAATGTACTAATAGTGCTGTTTTTTTCAAGCTAGCAGACTGAGGAAGAGCACTTGAAGTTCAAATGAACTTCAAGGGCTACACTTAATATAGTTAAACTGGAAGATTCAGCTTTATATGATAGCAAAGTTGCCATCTCCTCTCTTTCACCCCCTCCTGGCTAATACAGCAAAAGCAGCAGCTACTGATTCCCTCCCCTTTCCACCCATTATGGCACCCTCATGTTTTGCAAGAGGCAACATCTCCTTGGTAGCCCTCCCCCAGAATTTGCTAAACAAGCTACATGATTGTTTCTGCTAACACAAATATTTAACTTACTTAGATCTTACTTAAATCAGTGCTTAAATTTTTATGAGTTAAAGTAAAACTGTCATTCAGCGATTCCCAAGGTGTAGTCTGCAGATCACAAGCAGTCCAGGAAAGCATGATGATAAGTGGTCCACAGAACCAATCAAAAAGCAGGCTTTGGCCCTTACAGCGTAGTAGCCAGGTTGGGGTCCACAGGTGATTGTAATGTACATGTGCCCATGACTTGCCTGCTATCTAAACAGGATAGGTTGGGAAGGGCTTGGAAAAGATCATTCTTCATCTCCTCCCTCTGAAGATGTTTGTAGTCTCAAGGACATTGACAAATTGGAAAGGGTTCAGAGGAGAGCAACAAAGATGGTCAGGGGTCTGGAAACCAAGTCTTATGAGGAAAGGTTGACGGAGCTGGGTATGTTTAGCCTGGAGAAGAGAAGACTAAGGGGAGACATGATAGCCGTCCTCCATTACCTGAAGGGCTGTCACAGAGAGGATAGCAAAGTTCTCTCTTACCCCTGAAGGCAAGACTAGAAATAATGGGCTCAAATTACAATAAAGCAGATTTTGGTTAAACCTTAGGATGTACTTCCTAACAGTAAGAATTGTTTGACAGTGGAACAAATTGCCTAGGGAGGTGATGAGCTCTCCTTCGCTGGAGGTTTTCAAACAGAGGCCAGACAGCCATCTGTTGGGGATGCTGTAGCTGCGGATTTCCTGCACTGAGCGAGGTATTGGACTAGATGACCTCTGAGGTCCCTTCCAACACTATGATTCTACCTTGGGAGAGAATTGTACAATGGAGAATACAAATAATGAAACTCTCGCCAGGGACAGTGCTACACTACAGGACTCTAACACGAACCCAGAGACCACTACGTGTGCAGTATAGGGCTGAGATGACAGCAAATGTTCCTGTTCCACAGAGAAACACTAAACCTTCAGGAACGCTTGTGAGTGTTCGTTGGTACTTCAGTCTCCAGTGATTCCACACTTACACCATTGTTGATATTGGCGCCTGTGATTTTTTTCATCGTTTCCCATCTAATTTGTTACTTCCTGGCACTTTTCATTATTGTGTCACTTCCTGGTATTTTCTTGTCATTTTTGTTATTTTCTTCACTTTCTGGAACTTTTACTACAGTTTTACAGCACTTTTACGGCAATTTCCAGAACTTCTTCAGCACTTAGCTGGCATTTTTGCATCTCCACACCCCTTGGGAGCATGCACAAGGCTTGGGATCGGTCCAGTAGCAGTTCTGTTCAACTCACAAAAAATAATTACAAATGGTGAAAACAGCTGAAAAGCTAGTAGGTTTTTGCATCACAAGAATAAAGGCGAATTGCCTGTTTCTGACAGAAACAGCACCTGCTGCGATTTGTCATTTCAGATCTAGTGCAGCATACAGCAATAAATCTTGAGGAAATAACATAACAGGGTCAGACCCTAAGGGGCAAGTCTTGGCAGGATCCAACCTCAAAGTACTTAGTCTAAATGCTCTTGGTCCATATAGTGCTTTTTATTGACAGCATCCAGCATCAAACTTAAAACCACACAAAATCATATACTCACATAGGATGCCTCTCTGGGTGCCTTACACAACAGGCCCCTCTGGCTTGGCACAGTCTCTCCCAGACAGATTAGTAGTCATTGGTTACATTCATTCTCAATGTAACCAAGCCAAGTACGTGCACCTGAGACCTCACATCTTTGTGAATGTTACACCCCTTCCTTTGTACCCCACCCCCACCGCGGTCTCTCAGATTGTAAACCCTAGGGCAGGAACTGTCTATTCCATTACTTTGTAAAGCACCAGGTACATTGCTGGCGCTGTATAAATGCTTGCTAATAATAAATAAAATAATAATAGTAGTCCTTCACCTCCCTTCTCAGTCTAGCCTCTTCAGTCAGCTGGCTCCCAGGATTTGCCCCTTCTAGGCACCAGGACAGTTCCAAAGCCCTCAGTCACCCTTCTCACGCAGAGCCCATCCTAGTGTCTGCCTCCCTGGTGATCTCCCTACTGAGGGCCTAGCTGAGGATCTCATGGCTGGCTGGACTATGCCCAGCCCGGCTGGCTTCACCCAGCCACTCAACTGACTTAATCACTAGCTCTTTTCCTGGCCTCTTAAAGAGGCAGAACTAGCATGGCTTCTACTCCTGCTAAGGCTGAATGCTGTCCCCAAGGGCACCAGTGCCTGCACCTCTCTTTAGCACCCACTGTAGCACTGTTCTCATTTAATTTATTTATTTATATAAATATTTTTCTCCCGCCCCTCTTTCTCATTGCAACTCAGGACGACTCAGAGTCACATAAAAAACAATAAAAATAGATTGATTACAATAAATCAATTCCTTTTTATTATGTTCAGCCATATGGCCAATACACACATTAGCTACACAAAATCCTGCATATAAAACAAATATGTACAAATTTATATAACATATATCATACAGTTCATATATCCCTTACCCCAACTCACAGATCAAGTTACATGCAGGTAAGAGGAGAGCAATTTTAGGCGCACGGCAGCACATCTCTCAGCGAAGATGGCCACCTGTTTAGTCCTATGGGACTCCTGATCACCGAGGAGGAATATAAGCTGTCTGGTTATCGTCCAGTTTCTCCCATACCTATATCCGACCACAACCCAGAACAAAGATGGTCGTACAGGGGACATCGCAGCAGATAATGGTCAAGGTCCTCTGTTTCCATCCCACATGGACAGCTCCTCTCCCCCAGTGGGATTCCCTGAAATCTTCCTAAAAGGACTGTTGTTTTTAGTTTATGGAGCCTAAGGGTACTAAACCTATATTTCAGGCCAGGGTTCTTATGCGAGTATAAATACAAAGCTCCTGTCCGGGGTGGCATAATATACTTATAGAATGGTGCCAACTTGGATACTGAGGTCACAGCCCTAAGCTGTTGTCTATCAATATCCAAGATGCTTGGCTTTAACAGCCCTATAATTTGCCTACTAGTGGCATTCTGGAAAAAAGGTTCAGAAAAACCCATCCCTACCAACCAACTAGACACCCCCAGGTGCCATGGGTCAGACCCCACTTCCTCAGTAACAATAAAAATATACATAGAAAAATAAATAGAAAAGTATAAAAACCATCATAATCAGCATAAAATCCCATTAATCTGTGTAGCAACACACACACCCCTTAACCTATCTCACCCTTCCCCTCCACCCTGTCAAATGCCTGATGGAAGAGTCAGGTCTTACAGCTTTATTGGAAGGCAAGGAGATTCGGGCTGAGGCAGATCTCCGCCAGGAGGGGTTACATGTTTATTTTTTAGCTGAAGTATCCAGGGCTCATGGGTGTGAAGAAAATCTTGAAAATGCAACTGAAGTATCACTGATGCAACAACATCTGCCTTATCTGAAATAATCGTTTTGAGAGCTGCAAAATGCTCTATTTATATTAGTGGAGTGTGAATTTCAGGACTGATTGCTTTAGGACATCCCACCAACATCACTCTGACAGACCGCTGTATGTGCGCCAGCAGCAGAAGACAACTAAGAGCCAACCTATACCTACCCAAGCACCACCTAGGGGTAACTACAGGACAGGTGCTGTTCCTGCCTTGGGGAAGAAAGATAGTATGCTGGCCGAGTACATCTGAGGGGGAAGGGTGGAGTGAGACCAATGGACATCCATCTGTCCTTAAAACAGTCCTATTCATATAAAAAACAGTTCATGCAAATGAATCCACTAGACAGGTACCGGCAACCACAAAGATCTATTTGCAAGCCTATGGAAGCTATGAGCAATTTAGATGAAAGATGCAAAAAAGCAGAATAGTTTTGTAGCCTTAACTGAGAACATGATGCTTATCTGGCCTTGAGGCGGGTGATCCAGTAGTGGGGGAAGTAAGTTCTCTGCCCTTGTCATGGACAGATCATTACCTCCTGCAGACCAGGTTCCTAGCACATTATTATTATTATTATTATTATTATTAACAAACATTTATATAGCGCCAGCAGTGTACCTGGCACTTTACAAAGTAATAAAATAGACACGGTCCCTGCCCCTAGGGCTTACAATCTGAGAGACAGGAGCTGGGGGAGAGACTTAGGAAGGGGAACAGAGGGAGAGACAAGGGGTCTAACATTCATGAAGATGCGAGGTCTCAAGTGCACGTACTTGGCTTGGTTACGATGAGAATGACAGCAGGCAGGTCCATGTTGCAAGGATAAGGGTAAACCGATCGTAGGTATAGGAATAGTGGCTCAGCAGGATAAAGAGTCAGACAGAGCAGAGCGAAAGAGGTGAGTTTTAAGGAGAGATTTGAAGGTATGAAGGGAGGGGGCAAGGCGGATGTGGACAGGGAGGGAGTTCCAGGCATGGGGGGCAGCAAGTGAGAAGGGACGAAGGCGCTTAGGGGAGCAGGGAAGGCGTGGAAGGGTGAGAGAAGGGACAGAGGAGGAGCGAAGTGCACGGGCTGGAGTATGGAGGGCGATAAGTGCAGAGAGGTAGGGGGGAGCAAGGTTGTGAAGAGCTTTATAGGTGAAGACTAGGAGCTTGTGCAGGATTCGTTCAGGAAGGGGAAGCCAGTGAAGCGAAGAGAGGAGGGGCTGCACATGGTCGAAGCGACTGGCGAGGTAGATGACCCTGGCAGCAGAGTTTTGGACAGAGATGAGGGGAGAAAGGTGAGACCGGGGAAGGCCAGTGAGAAGGAGGTTACAGTAATCGAGGCGAGAGATGACCAGAGCATGAACAAGAGTTTTGGCAGACGAGACAGAGAGAAAAGGGCGAATCTTAGCAATGTTATGGAGGGAGAAGCGACAGGATTTAGCAACAGAGTCAATGTAGGGTTTAAAAGAAAGGGGTGAGTCAAAGATGAAGCCTAGGCTACGGGCTTGGGGGACAGGCAGGATGGTGACTCCATCAATAGTTATTGACAGTGAGGAAGGAGAGGAAGGATGAGGGGGGAAGATAAGGAGTTCAGTTTTAGCCATGTTGAGTTTGAGTTGACGTTGAGACATCCAGGTAGAGATGTCAGAGAGACAGTTGATGAGACGAGCTTGAACAGAGGGAGAGAGAGAGGGAGTAGAGAGATAGAGTTGAGTGTCATCAGCATAGAGGTGGTATTGGAAGCCATGGGAGGCAATGAGTTTGCCTAAGGATGAGGTATAGATCGAGAAGAGGAGAGGGCCAAGAACAGAGCCTTGAGGAACACCAACTGAGAGGGGGAAGGAGGAGGAGGCGGAGTTGGAGAGAGACACATTAAAGGAGCGGTCAGAGAGGTAGGAGGAGAACCAGTTATGGACAGAGCCACAAAAGCCAAGGGAGTGAAGGGAATCCAGCAAGAGTGAGTGGTCAACAGTATCGAAGGCAGCAGAGAGATCAAGGAGGACAAGAATGGAATAGAGACGTTTAGATTTAGCCACCAGAAGATTGTTGGTGATCTTAGTGAGAGCAGTTTCAGTAGAATTAAGGGGGCGGAAGCCAGATTGGCAGCCCCCAGAAAGAAGTGGGACCTATTAGGTTGGTCCACCCCTGAAGATTGATGGAACTGCAGCAGTTCCAGGAAGCCCTGGGGGAGGTGTCCTTGAAGGTCGCTCAGCTGATGATCTTGTTCAAGCTTAGAACAACTTGCTGGGTAGGGTCATTGATCGGGTGGGCTTCCAGGTGTCCGCTCCTGCCGCTTCATCACCGTAGAGCTCCTTGGTTTACTGAAGAGCTATGGTGTTTGAAGCGGGAAGGGCAGTGGTTAGAGTGCCGCTGGCACCACTCTCATGCTGAATTCAATCGGCTGCAGCATCGGACCCATTTGTGGTCCTATGCTGTGGCCGTGAGGACGGCAAAGAAGGAATTCTTTGCCACCCTCATGGCCGCTGCGAAGTCGTGTCCAGCGGAGCTTTTCTGGGTGGTGAGGGGGCTGGTCAGTCCGGCCTCCCTCCGCCTGGAGGCGGAGGTTTCCCAAGCCCGCTGTGAGGAGTTTGTAAACTACTTCACAGATAAGACCGCTCGAATCCAGCATGATTTCAGGGCCAGGACTGATGCAGAAGAAAGAGAGCTGAGGGTATGGATGCCCCGTCTGGTCCATTTTTGCGGGATCAGTTTCAGAAAGTGATGCCGGCCGATGCTGAGGGGGTTCTAGAGTCTGTTAGGGCTACCTTTTGTGAACTAGATCCATGCCCATCCTGGCTGGTGAAAGCCTACAGGGAGACTGTGAGAACGGTGCTGGCGGGTGTGATCAATGCCTCCCTTCGGGAGGGCAGGGTGCCAGACTGCTTCAAGGAGGTGGTGGTGTGGCCCCTGCTCAAAAAACGATCATTTGACATTGATTCCCTCGCCAGCTACCGACCTGTCTCTAACCTTCCCTTTTTAGGGAAGATTATTGAACAGGTGGTGGCCCAGCAGCCCCATGGCCATCTGGATAGCATCGGTTTTCCGGATCCTTTTCAATCAGGTTTTCGTCCAGGATATGGCACCGAGACTGCATTGGTAGCCTTGATAGATGACCTCTGCTGAGAGATGGATTTAGGACATTCAGCATTTCTGGTCCTACTAGATCTCTCAGCAGCATTTGATACGATGGACCATGAGTTACTTTTGAGATGGTTGCAGACTCTGGGGGGAGTGGACGGGACTGTCTTAGGATGGCTCCACTCATTCCTCTCAGGGAGAAGACAGTGGGTGGTGCTAGGGGAAGAAACATCTGGCCCCCAGGATCTCGCTTGTGGTGTACTGCAAGGTTCGATTCTGTCTCCACTTTTATTTAACATCTATATGCAACCCCTGGGTGAGGTCATGAGATGGTTTGGTATGCGCTGCCACCAGTATGCTGATGATACCAAGCTTTACCTCTCTTTTTCAACAAACCCAGGTCCTGCAGTCTCGGTGCTTTCCCAATGTTTACTAGCAGTGAGTGTCTGGATGAGGCTGAGCAGACTGAAGCTAAATCCTGATAATTTATATTTATTTATTTATTTGTATTTATTAGCTGCCCCCCTCATGTCATGCCAATGGCATCTCGGGGCGACTTAAAAAGGGCCAAAAATACATAATAATAAAATTCAATTAAAAACGCTAAAACTACAAAAGCATCTTTTTAAAAAAATCTTAAAACCCCCAAATTTACCCCCAACTACCCCACCCTCGCCTCCGAAGGTCTGGGCGAACAGTCAGGTCTTGCAGGCTCGGCGAAACACCAGCAGACCTGGGGCCAGGCGGGCTTCCTTCGGGTGGGAGTTCCAAAGTCGCGGCCCAGCCACCGAGAACGCCCTCTCTATTGTGGCCCCCCGTTTTACATGGCAGACCTCCAAAAAGGCGCCCCCGGTGGACCGAAGGGATCGCTCTGAGGCACGGAGGGCAAGGCGGTCCCTGAGGTATGAGGGGCCCAGACCGTGTAGGGCTTCATAAGCCAACACCAATCTGGCTCGGTACGCTATAGGCAGGCAGTGAAGAGTATGCACATAACGCACAGGCGTTATGTGCTCCCGCTGACCCGTCCCTGTGAGGAGACAGGCCGCCGCATTCTGCACTAGCTGCAGCCTCTGAACCAGTGTCAAGAGAAGCCCCACGTAAAGCGTGTTGCAGTAGTCTAGCCTTGAGGTGATGAAGGCGTGGGTGAGGGTGGCCAAGTCGGGCCTGGAAATGTACGAACACAGCCTCCGCACTAGATACAACTGGCGAAAGGCAGCTTTAGCCACCACCTCCACCTGTTGATCCAGGCGGAGGTCTGAGTCCAGAAGCATTCCCAGACTCTGAACATGCTGGGCCACAGGAGGGCGGACCCCCCCTACAAGGGGAACCAGCACCTCCCTCGCCCTGCCCACCACCATCACCTCCATCTTGTCGGGACTGAGCTTCAGTATGCTCTGCCACATCCAATCCGCCACGGCCTCCAAATTAATGAGACAGCAGAACTTGGGTCGGTTGAAAAAGAGAGGTACAGCTGAGTATCATCAACATATTGGTGACATCGCACCCTGAACCCTCTCACCATCTCCCCCAAGGGCTGCATATACACATTAAATAATAACGGAGACAGGATCGAACCCTGCGGAACGCCACAAATCAGGACCCGGGGGCTTGATGTTTCAGCCCCCAGAACCACCCGCTGGCTTCTCCCCAAGAGGAATGAACGGAACCACCCAAGGACAATCCCGTTCAGACCCCCCAGGTCTCCCAGCCATCTCAGCAGCAGCCCATGGTTCAGTGTGTCAAAAGCGGCCAAGAGATCTAGCAAGATCAGAAATGTTGAACATCCTGCATCCATCTCCCAGTGGAGCTCGTCCACCAAGGCCATCTCAGTACCATAGGCGGGACGGACCCCAGAATGAAAAGGGTCAAGAAAACCGATGTTATCCAGATGCGCCTGGAGCTGCATTGCCACCGCCCGCTCAATAATCTTCTAGAGACGGGTTGGTAGCTGGCGAGTGTATCCACATCCAAAGATGGCTTCTTCAGCAGGGGGCGCACCACAGCCTCCTTGAGAGTAGGTGACAATCTCCCCTGCCGAAGGCACGCGTTGACGACCCTCGCCAGCACCGTCCCCAAAGTCTCCCTGGAGGCTTTCACCAACCAGGACGGGCATGGATCTAGTTCACAACTGGTGGCTCTAACAGACCCCAGGACATCCACCGCATCGGCCGGCATCACTTCCTGAAACTCATCCCAAGGTGGTAAACCAGATGGTGCCTCCATAGCCTCGTGCTCCTCACCTACTGCCTCCAATCCGTTGTCAATGTTACTCTGGATCTGAGCGATCTTGTCTGCAAAGTAGGTGACAAACTCCTCACAGCGGGCCTGGGACAAGTCTCCATCCAGGCGGAGGGAGGCCGGACTGACCAGCCCCTGAACCACCCAGAAGAGCTCCACTGGACATGACTTTGCAGATGCTATGAGGGCAGCAAAGAATTCTTTCTTTGCTGTCCTCACAGCCTCAACATAGGACCGCAAATGGGCCCTATGGAGAAGTCAGTCAGATGCAGAGCGAGTCTGATGCCAGCATCGCTCTAGTCTCCTGCCTACCTGTTTCCTGCACCGCAGCCCCTCAGTAAACCAAGGGGCTCTGCGGTGTCGAGACGGAGGCAGGGGACGTCTCGGTGCCACCCTGTCAACGGCCACCCCCATCAAGATGTTCCAATGCTGGACCAGCTCATTGACAGAGTGACTGTCAGGGTCCAAGGTTAACTCCCTCAGAGCTTCCTGGAACCATTGCGGTTCCATCAGTCTCCAAGGGCGGACCAACCTAACTGGTCCAATCCCCTTCTGGAGGTGGTGCGCTGAGAGGCTGGCCTGTAGGAGATAATGGTCCATCCATGACAAGGGCGTGACCCTCACATCTCCCACTAACGGATCACCTGCCTCAAGGCCAGAACAGAAGACCAGGTCAAGGATATGCCCCCACACATGGGTCGGGCAGTTGACCACTTGGGACAAGTCCATGGTTGCCATGACGGCCATGAACTCTCGCTCTGCTCCTACAAGGCTGGAGTTGGCATGGGCGTTGAAGTCCCCCAGGACCAAAGTCCTGGAGGAGTTTAGCACCACCTCCAAGGCCAGCTCTACTAGAGCAGCAAGGGATGCTGCCGGACAGGAAGGGGCCTGGTATACCAGCAGCACCCCGAGATTGCCCCCAGCCAACTCAAACACCACACGGACATGATGTTAGTGGGTAGGGCAGCAGAGATTATGGCTCCCCTTGTAGAGGGAATCTGCCCCTGCTGGCCCCGCAGGTGCGGAGTTTGGGGGGTTCTGTTAGACCCTGGCCTCCGCCTGGATCGTCAGGTGGAGGCAGTGGCAAAGGGAGCCTTTTGCCAATTACATCTTGTGCGGAGGATCCAGTCATATGTTTCAAGCTTTGACCGGGCCACCCTCATCCATGCATTCATCACCTCAAGGCTGGATTACTGCAACGCGCTCTACATGGGGCTGCCCTTGGTGACGACTCAGAAGGTGCAGCTGGTGCAGAATGCGGCAGCCCATTTCCTGATGGGGACAGGCCATAGGGAGCACATTACACCAGTGCTCCGGGCTCTGCACTGGCTACCTATAGCATTCCAGGCCCGATTCAACGTATTGGTTTTGACCTTTAAAGCCCTACACGGTCTGGGCCCCTCCTATCTGAGAGATCGCCTCACTCCCCGGGCCATGGAGCGACCTCTGCGATCTACCACAGGTGCCTTCTTGGAGGTCCCCCGGGTGAACCAGGGGGCCACAATGGAGAGGGCGTTCTCGGTGGCTGCACCACGGCTGTGGAACTCCCTCCTAGAGGAAGCTCACCTGGCTCCCAGCCTGTTGGCCTTTCATTGGGCCTGTAAGACCTGGCTGTTTGTCCGGGCCTTTGCGGGAGGGGTGAATAAGGGTGTATTTTTTACCTGTGGTTTTACCTCCTTGTTGCTGTTTTTATTGTTTTAGTAATCCCTTTTTGTGTATTGTTTTTGCATATTGTTTTAAATGTCTTGTGAGCTGCCCCAAGCTGCCGTAGGGCTGGAGGAAGCGGGATACAAATCTTTAAACAAATAAATTAATATATAAATATGATAAAATCGTGCTCAACACAAAATCAATGGCAGCATTTCTACTGACTTCAATGGCAGAAAAAGCTCTAATTTCTTCAATGGCCCTTTGAATACTGCAGAGTTTTTATTTACGCAAACCAAGAGTTTTATGTTAAAATGGTGACTGCATAAATACAGTAGAAAGTCTCTAGAAAAACTGTGAACCATTCATTTTGAACTAAACTTGAGCCCATGATTTCCCAATAAAGTCCCAAGCCTTTTAGCTCTCTTAGGTTTTGCATGAAATCTTAGGCCTTTAATACACGGACAGGGGTGGGGTGGGGTTCAGCACAATGAGTGGAGAGGGGGGGGTCCGTTTATACGGACACACACCCACCTCCACCCATCTCCATCCACGGAGCCTCCTCTGTTTTACTGGAGGGTTCCATGGGTGGAGATGGACGTGCGGTGGGTGGAGGTGGGTGTGCGGCAGGAGCGCACACACACAAACACCCACCGCCCATGGTGTTTACATGGGCGCGCATCCGCCGCACCCCCGTCCAAACACCTAGCAGCGGGGGAGGGGAAGGGGGAACACGTCCATGTAAAAACGGCCATAGATGAATCCAGAATAAAATTTGTAATTTGTTCTGACTAATTTAAGCCCACAGAATAATTTTTTTCCCATTGTCTGGAGCGGCAAGATGGGTGAATACCACTCTGGTTTCTGAATAAAATGTATCCAGTTCTGTTTGAATGTTAACTTCAAATATGAGTAAGACATATTTTTTTTTAACAATTAAGGCTACCTTGTGAGAGATTTTTACAAACAGGGCCTTTATTGGGCAACAATGTACCAATTTAATATTAATAAATATTTATCAACGTATAA
The DNA here is from genome assembly GCA_003113815.1 of Sphenodon punctatus. Taxonomy (NCBI): domain Eukaryota; kingdom Metazoa; phylum Chordata; class Lepidosauria; order Sphenodontia; family Sphenodontidae; genus Sphenodon; species Sphenodon punctatus. The sequence continues at coordinate 3,089,497 of QEPC01011684.1, forward strand.
GTGCAAATTCAAGATAACTATAGTTACTATGCAAAGAGCAAATAGGGGAGATGAAAATAATGTTTTTTCTATCATCTGCACTCTAGGAAGAATTGCCATAAAATTCTGAACTTTATTCAACCAGGCATGCCTAGAACGAATTTGAGCGTACCAATATATTAGGCCTTAGTGGCCCGGGGAGGGTCTTTATGTATTGTATTGTATTGTTTTAATTGCTAAGGCCAGCTGGCCGCAATAAATTTGTATTTGGTTTGATTTTGATTTATGTCTTAGTGTTACCACCAATATTTATTTATTTATTTATTAGAATTTATACCTGAACCTTCCCCAAAGTCTCAGGGCCACTTATAGTAATAAAACCCCACAAATACAATACAAAATACAGTCAAATCCCTTTTTAAAAATTCCCACCCTCACCCCAGAAATCCACCTAGCCCAACCCCTATCCACACCTGCCAAATGCTTCTCCAAAAAGAAACGTTTTACACCACCTCTGAAATATGCTCCAGCCCAGGCTCTGACGGGCCTCTGGGGGAAGGGAGTTTCATAATGCTGGGGCAGCAACCGAGAATGCCTCTCTGTGGGCTCTTGTCATATGGACAAATTGGCAGGTGGTACCTGCAAGGGCACTCTCCCGGCCAGCCATAGGGGGTCGCAGTGGAGCGTGGAAGGAAAGACAGTCTTGCAGATAAGTGGAGCTCAGGCTGTTTAGGGTCTTAACGGTCAAAATCAGCCCGGGAAGCTATAGGAAGCCAGTGCAGACTGTAAAGCACCGTAATGTGCTCCCAGCAACCCACCTCCAAAAGGAGCCAGGCCACCAGCTGCAGTTTCCAAACAGTCATCAAGGGCAACCCCCATATAGAGTGCATTGCAGTAATCTAGCCTTGAGGTGATGGAAGCATGGATGATGGTGGTCAAATCTGAATCAGAAAGAAAGGGCCGCAGCCTCCTCACCAAATGGAATTGGTGAAAAGCACTCCAGGCCACTGCTGCAACCTAACAATCCAGGAGCAGCAAGGGATACAGAAGCACTCCAAGGCTGCAAACTTGAGCAACTAGCAACTAGAGGGGCCAGATCCCCTCACTGACAGAGGTCCCAATCCTCTCCAAGTCACAGGGTCGGCCAACCATCCGCACTTCAATCTTGTCTGGATTCAGTTACAATCGGCTCACCCTCATCCAGTTCCCAACAGCAGCCAGGAATTTGGTAAGCACCAAAACTGCAGGACCTGGGTCAGATGAAAGAGGCAGCGGTGGGGTTCACCAGCATACGGATGACAATAGGCCCATAAATATTTTTTGTTTAATTAGGAGCACTTCATTTCCTGTGCAACACAGCCAGAACATGCTCACAATACCAGGGAAGACTCTCTTTTCTAAATCAGCTGACGGTCAAAGTCACAAATTTCACTCTCCCAAAATAATTTTGATGGGGCTAACTGCTTTAAAATTGGATCCCAAAACTATTACCCTAGAACTGATAGCACCACTATCAATATAAACACACTTACAACAAAGCAAGCTTTAGCAAATGCACTGCAAGCATATGCTTTCAAATTCCATTTATTAATTGCATCAGAATGTAAAGGGAGAGCCTAATGTGTCTTATATTGGAAAACTGGCAGAATGGAAAGCAAAAGGATACACAGACAGGGGTGTTGCTACCATGGAGTGAGGGGGCTCAAATGAGCCCAGACCCTGGACTTTAGGGAGGCCCTCTGCAAGTGGTCTGAGCACCACTAAGGAATTTTCAGTGTGTGGCAGCAAGGGAGCAGGACCACCCACTTTGAAAATTTTCTAGTGACATTCAGGCCACTTGCTAAAGGCCACACCAAGAAGGCCCTGCTCCTTCTTAAAACGTTCTCCTTCAATGAGAGCCTAAATGTGTGGCACCACCACCTTTGGAGGGGGAGCCCGAGGCTGGCAGCTGTTTAGAGAGACCTCAACCCCTTACTCTTAGGGGGGCCCATAACTGGGACATGAGTTCAGGCCCACCACAGCTTTGCTGCACCATTGTACACAGACTAACAGGTACTGCTCATTTTTTCCACTTTGTCATATACCAAAGCACCAAGTTATATCAAAGTAGTTCTGTGAAGCAAATACCCAGAGTAATGAAGTCTGGCTTCCTAGAAAATACTCAATGTAAGTCAAAGGGTTTTTCTACCAAAAGAGGATATGTCTCTCCTCCAGCCACATGAATATTGTTACAAAAACTGGGGCCCCTACTTACCTTAGGCAGCAGCTCTGAAGCTGTGGGGTGGAACCTCAAGTGTGATCACAGCATCTGTAGATGGAGTCACAATCCTAACTGATATTTGCTATTCTCTACATGACTTTGTAGCTGTATGGGGGAGAGGGTCATGGGGTTATATTTAAGTTATTAGATGTGCCTTCTCTCTTTGCACTGGGGTTTGACAAACATGCTCAGATTGCAACTATGTAGGGCAAAACTTTAGGAACCACTCACTGCCTTAGAGCATTCTGACTTCTACCAAATTGGTTGAAATCAGCCTGAGGAATCCAGAGTAATTAAGGACACACACATATACTGCCTGGGCCTTCTTTCCACTGGAAAATCAGACTAAAATGACATGTAGGGAAATCGTTACAGCTTAACTGAAGCCTGTTCAAAGTTCAGAGAACAAGGCTGCTCAGCAGGTTAACAAACTTCTTACCCAGCTTTCAATACCCCACAATGACAGTTATATTCACGGATGCATAAGCTACAGGAGTCTTTGTTTGGTAAATGATGGAAGTACATAAAATCTCAAAGCAAGATGACTTGCACTATGCTATTCTCACTTGTACAGGCCAAAACCAAATCCTTCTGAGTTAAGCAAACTAGAGTCTGTGTCAGGAAGGTAATGAAAAGATTAAATATATGGGCAGCCGGGAGTAAGCCATTAATTAGTGCATTACCAGCAGCATGGTTAGGTTAGATAAAGCTGTCAAAAATGGCTCTTATTTTTATGAGCAACTTTGTTGCAATAGCCTTGATAATTACAGAAAACAAAGCAACCATGACTATATAAAAGCTAAACAAAATGCCTAAGATCTCAACTGGAAACAAAAATCATCAATCCTAAAGACAGTACACTATCCAGAAAAAGCCTCAGATGAGCCCTACAACATTATCAGAGATTTTCCTGTTCTCGGGGACTTACGTAGACAAAGCAGCTTAAGTATTTGTCTGTGTCTAATGAAACTAAGAAAACCCAATGACAAAACCCATTTGTCTACTACACTATCAGAATCTTCAGGTGGCTGAATCTGCTGGCTTTAGACCAGATTTGCACCAAAGGCGTTACTGAAAGCTACCTTGACGCAGGGTATAATCTGGTGCAGTAAGATTAATGTTTTACAAATGGGTCAAAACACATTATTCCAAATAGACAACTAAGGGTGCAGCCAGACGAGACAGGGAAGAGAGGCTACAATGCCTTGGGTAGCCTTGCCCCTCCCCGGGCAGCTGGACCACGCAATGCACTGCATCATGTGGCCGGCAGCAGCCAAAAGTCTCCTCCCTCCCCGACCCATGGTGGGACAAAAAGCTGCTTGCTACACAACACATCCTCAGAAAATTCCAAGGACGCAGTACGGGGCAGCCGTACCCAAATTGAGGTAAGGCTGCCCAGGGCAGAGCAACTCATGTGGCTGAGCCCCTTTGCGCTCTGCACAGCGAGCTCCACAGTGAGGCTGTGATCAATAGATGCTGGCATCCATCACACATCACCATGTCCCAGCTGGGGACACAATTTTGGTCTGGCTGGAGAAAAGAGGCAGGGCAGGGCAGGACGCGGGCTTGTTTGGCCAGCACCGCGGCCCAGCCCAGTCATGGCAGCAGCTCCCACAGGGGCTGGTCCGCACAGCTTCCCTGCAACCAGCAGGCTCTCGTACTGACCCCTGATGGCAGGCGACTGCCCGCCACCAGGTCACGCAGGAATCGCTCGTGTGGCCTCACCCTAAAGCCAGGGCCAAAGCTACCATTAGGCTGCTCAGACAGCCGCCTACGGCACCAACATGAAGGGGGCAGCTCTCCTGATCAATCTGCCCCGCTGTTGCGACCAGCAATAAGCTGTACGTTTTATAGCACAGGAGAGGCACCTCCTTCAGCTTGGCAATATGCTCAGCACTAGATGGGAGGTGGGAGAGGTGCCCCCTAGGTGGCTCCATCTCCTTGATCTAGCTTCCGCTGCCATCTCTCCTGCTCCTGATCCAGCTGTTGCTGCCGCTTCTCCTGCAAGTTGAAGGGGGTGGGTGCCTCTCCTGTCCGCAATCCAGCTGCCACTGCCAGTAAACTCTGAGGCTGGGCTGGGAGGCGGGGGGGGGGGGAGCGGGGCTACCAACCCCTCAGTGTCCGAGAAGCAGGCTGTGCATGTGCACGTTGTGCACTAGGTGTGTGCACATGGGGGTTTGTGTAACATGCTCGTGGGTTGCATGCGAGGTACACAATATGTGCACAGGTTACACAAGGGGTACTGCACATACAGGGGTGTGCCTAGGGCAACAAAAGTCCTTGCACCGGTCCTGCCTAAAGCTACATACCTCCTAATACCACACTAGGCTGGAATTTAAAAGTAGTCTCTGCAGATGACATATCTATGTATAAAATGTACACTTAAAATCATGATTGGAGAGGAAGACGGTTTCCACAGTAAGGAATGGGAGGCAAGATTCACTGCATAACCATGGATGAATGGAAAGAACCTTGATCTACAAGCATTCGCTACGCTAAAATGAAATCCACACTAAGGAAATCCACCCTTGACCTCGTCTTCTATCAGTACATGCTTTCCTATGTACTTTTGTACTTCTGTTCCTGCAGCTGAGGGAAAACTTTGATATATGTAACTAGTCTGGCCCGGAGGGCACTAAACGTTCCGTTTCAGATGTTAAGATTTCAAAAAGCTTTTAACAGCAAGACAAAAAAATATTGCTGTTAGCAGGAGTGATTTGCTACTTACCCCTCATATACACCCTGCAGTACAATATATAAAAATCCCATTTTGTGCCTTAATAGCTTACTTTTGCTGATGCTGTTTTGGTGCAATTCATGGGAGGTTATTTTTATACATATGGTGTTTTAAATTAACAAATGCATCAGTAGGAAAAATATAGCCTTTGAATGATCTTATGTTCGTCTTGAACTGTATTTGATTTACTATAGGTTCTTTAGGATGCAGTAGTGGGTAGACATGAATAGCATATAGCATCTAAGTTCGATTAATACTTAATATAATACTCAATAAAACTTTTAATATAAGGATATAGGTACAGCAGCTCATGGGTAAATTCTGTGGCAGAATTTTAAAAGGAGTGGATAGATTCATGATCACTAACAACTCTGCAGATATCAGTGGTTAGTTAAGAACAAGCATAACGTATATTCTTCTATAAAAAGCTATGGTTTAACAGAAAAGTTAAGGTGAACATTAACAAACTCACATACCAAAAAGTATGGAAATTTTGCCTTAACGCACACACCAGGTAAGTAGTAAAGATGTAATACAATCTCACATACCGTGCTTGCTTACAACAGACTCCATGAATCCACATTCTGCCTTGTTCTTTCAGCCTTGGGGCAATAATGGGTGTTTTCAGAGGAGATGCTACCCCGCATGGCCACCCAGGAGCCACAGATCTAACCACCCATCTGAAGGTGGAGCAACTGGATGCGCGCTCCCGAGAGCCACAGAACACACTACTCAGCTACTCACGAAGCAATGGCGGGAAATCCAGAGTGAGTCGTGCAAGGCCAGCTAAATGTGCAGTGGCTGACTCCGAGGCCACAGTAGCCATGCTGGAAGCTGCCCATTTGATTTGCTCCCCATGCATGGGTGCTCTGTGGCAGAGCCACTTGGTGGCTACAGATCCCCCCCACACATCGATTTGCTCATCAGAAAACACCCAATGAAACTGGGGACACTGGGGGAGGGGGGGGAAGGCAGGAGGCAGCTTGTTCCCTGCTATCCCCTACGGATGGGCGAACAGATTGCAGTTCGGGTTCGTCCGTTCGGTTCGGCTGCGTTCGGTTCGTCCGTTCAGTTCGGTTCGGCTGCGTTCGGTTCGTCCGTTCAGCTAGTTCGCCGAGTTCGGGTTCGGCTGTTCGGTTCAGTTGTCCGAACAGGCCATTCGGTTAGGCCGTTCGGCTGTTCGTTTCGGCCGTTCGGGAAGTGTTGTTATGGAGGTTTTTTTGTTTTTTATATGGTTTTTTATTGGGTTTTATATGGTTTTCTTTTGTTTTTTATTTGGTTTTTATATGGGGTTTTTTTATTTTATTTTTTTATCTAATATCATATATATCTGTCTACATTAAATCTAACTGCTATTAACAATTCTAAATGCTATGAACTAAATGGATTATCTAATAAGTACACAGACCTACTCCTACAAACACTAAAACTAAATCACTAACGCTATCTCTATCACTAAGCTAACTCCTACAACT
>QEPC01011684.1:3096207-3138918 GCA_003113815.1 Sphenodon punctatus
AAACTTAAAGCAATCTAAAAATCCTACTCAACGCCTGCTGTTCAGGAACAGTGACTAGCTCAGAAGATGTTGGGAAGGGGGGAGGCAGATAATTAGTTTCGTTTCTTGCAAGCCTCTCCACCCCTGGTGCCTGGAAGTCTGCTCCTCAGTGACTGACACCTCCCTGTTATGTTTGACCTTCCAGTGAACCTTTTTTTGCCACCCGAACTCATCCGAACGCGATCCGAACTGACCAAACTGTTCGGCCATTTCGCCGTTCGGTGTTCAGTTTGTTCAGTATGTTCACGTTCAGGTTCGGGTTCAAGTTTGGTCATCCAAACAGGCCGAGTTCAGGCCGAACTCCGAACTGCCGAACCGCATTCGCCCATCCCTACTATCCCCACAAGGCAACACTGGAGCTATGGCACAGGCTGAGGGGATACTACTGGCAATGCTACTTGGTGGCATCTGTTTCTTCCACTACTCTGCCACCTCTGGTGCCCAGAACTGAAGCCCACTAAAATAAAGGGAAAGACTTCTGTTCCAATACTCTTTGTATCTGGTTCACAGGAGGGGCAGCTGCAGCTATTTCTCCAGTCCATAAGCTGAGGTAGTGCTGCAGCTCCATGGCCAAGCACTAAGTTTCAAAGAGAAAAGTTCTGACCATCCAATCCCTGCGCACTTAATCCAAACTACTTGGGTTTTATAAAAGTCAGGTAAATGCCAGGGGGAAATGTCTACATTGTTATAAGGTAAAAAATATACAAGGGAAAACAGAACGAAAGAATCAGATCTAAAGACAGACTTGCAAAGTGTGTACCCATTTCATAGCCATAGCCACATGCCAGCAAGATGTTATGAAAATCAAACTTTAATGACTGGGTGAAAACAAACAAGATGGAAGCGAGCTGGATCCCCTGGCCACCCCGGGGAGGACCACTGCAGCCTCCACTCCTTGGGTCAGCAGGGAGGGCAGTTCAAATGAGCAGCCCCCACCCCAAGAATCTAAGGGGTGGGGGGCTGTCATCACAAGTCCTCCACACCACAGGTCGGCTGAGGAATTGTCCATACAGAACAGGACTCCTGCTCCCCAGAGACTAAGCAGGATCGGGGGCCACAGGAGGAGCTACTGCCAAACAACTGATCCAGGCCCCACATCAGCTGTTTGGCAAGCCAGATGGGTGCACTCCTCCAGCCTCCCTTCCCAATGAGCCTTTTAGTGCGTCAGGGAGCATGAGAACACTCTTCCAGGCCTGATTCTTGGACCTCACCTCACAGTGGGGCTGGGAGGGGCCTAACAGATGGAAGGGCACACATTAGGCTGGATTAGCCCAGTTGGGTGTGCCTTAGCCCAGGCTGCGTCACTGACCTTCAGATGACACATCCCTTATCAGCCAGCTGCCCACACCAAGGCAGACATAGGCAAACATCTGGTGGCCACCTAACGGACAAGCAGGTGACTCATAGGCTACTATCATTTGTTTTCACCCACTATTTTGACTTTTTAAGAGAAAGGAAACAAACAAGAAGCTGTAACATTATAGTTATTAAAACAATTCTATTCTCTCTGGCTGCCATCTAATTCCTGTAGTACAGAGGTGACAAATGACAGCTCAGCAACCATATGCGGCTCTTAAGCACCTGTGCGGGGGCTGTCACCAGAAGTGGCTACCTGAGGGTGTGTCCTTACAGCTCATTCAGGAGTGAGAGAAGCCAAGCCGCCATTTCAACCACTGCCACTACTGGAGCCTTCTGCGGTACATGGGAGCAGGGGCAATATGCCCTGAGCCACTATCACTGCTGCCCAAACCCATCAAAATGCCTGGGAACCATGATATAAGGTGGGAAGGGAGGCTTAGGAGAAGCTATGCTTCCCCACATCCAAGACTAGGGGAAACTGCTGATCATGTAAAGTATCTTCTGTCTCTCGGGGATATGAACATTTTGGTACGAGGCTCTTGGAAACTTTGCCCACCGCTTCTCTAGTAGCTGGAATGGCAGGCATCTCATGCCCTTTTCACTACCTTGTGGAAAACACAGCACCTTCTAGTATCTGTTTTTTAAGAGCTGTTGAATAAAACATTTCTCCAACTGTTTCCCACACACTGAACTGCACCTCCCATGACCTTTATCAATCGTTAACAGCTCTTTAAAACTGAAAGAGGCATAATATTAATACTGTGGATAACTAAGTTACTTTGCACAATAAAATGAAGTTCCTGTCTGTTCATTGCTATCTTTTAGGTAGAAAGTACTTCCCTCAAGGCAACTCCCAATTAAAAATATTTGTACAAATAAAGGAGTCTTGATACTAATTTCAGACTGTTCCATGACAGTAAAAGAATATTCAACCAAATGCTATAATCCATTTATATTAGTACAATATTTGTATTATTACATAAAAAGAAAGCAAGAAAAGAGTGAGTGAATGGAGACAATGACTAGTTTTGAAAAGCTAATTGTAACTGTTAAAAATGTAGTTTCACTTCTTGTGACTGAAACATTGCCAGTTAAAATACTGCTCTATTTGCTGACATATGAAAGCTGGGCCAACGCTACAAATCAAAACTTGAAAGCTCTTCAAGGGGAAAAAAAAAGAATATATTTATTTTATTTTATTTATTTATTTATTTTTCTACACATTTCTATCCCGCCCCTCCTGCCACGCAGCTCGGGGCGGCTTCCAACAATTAAAACAATAATAAAATACAATAAAAACAATTTTAAAAGTCAAATATTTTACAATAACAGGGCTAAACAACCACCACCAAAAACAGACAGGTGGGGGAACTAAAACCTCCCACCCTACCCATCCCTCCCAAAGGCCTGGGCAAACAGCCAGGTCTTACAGTTTCGCCAAAATGTTAATAGGCTAGGGGCCAGGCGAGCTTCCTCCGAACCAAGAACAAGGGAAGCCCCACGTAGAGCGCGTTGCAGTAGTCCAGCCTCGAGGTGACGAAGGCATGGACGAGGGAGGCCAGGTCCAGGCCAGAGACACACGGAAATATATATTGGAAATCTGTAACTTTAAATTGCCTGCAAGGCCCTTTTTTACACAGACACTCTAACACCCATAAAATGGGTGTTACATTTTATTATACATGTTGCAGGGCACCACTGCAGCCAATCACCATGGACCCTGTGCACACATGATGCCTCCACCCAGTTCCTCTGGGTGGAGATGGGTGTTGGCCAGTGGGTGGGGAGCATTTCCCTGGGTGGAGGCGTCTGTGTAAATGCCACTTTCGGTAGGTGTTGGTGAGTGTTTGCTCCCAGCCAACACCCATCTCCACCCACACCCACCCACGGAGCAACCGGCAGTGGCGTCCGTTGCTCCGTGGGTGGGTGTGGGTGGAGATGGGTGTTGGCCGGGAGCAAACACTCACCAACACCCACCGAAAGTGGCGTTTACACAGACGCCCCCACCCATCTCCACCCAGGGAAATGCTCCCCACCCACCGGCCAACACCCATCTCCACCCAGAGGAACTGGGTGGAGGCATCATGTGTGCACAGGGCCCATGGTGATTGGCTGCAGTGGTGCCCTGCAACATGTATAATAAAATGTAACACCCATTTTATGGGTGTTAGAGTGTCTGTGTAAAAAAGGGCCTAAGTAATACCTTTAAAGAAATTACTGAAGATTAACTGCCAGAGATCTTTTGATTCTGTGTGCGCGCACGTGCGCTCTTTATCTATGTATTTATCAGAGTTGGCTGCATTTAGTAAAACATAAGATTTTCATAAATGTAACTGAATTAAGATGAAGTTTTTACTACACAAATTATCATCACTTTTATAGCAAAATTTCAACACAGCTTCAGAATTCATAATACCATTAGCACTTTAAAAGTTAAGGACAAACTGCAACTTTATGAATTGTTATGAATATTAAAATGGCCTAATATCTTTTAAGCCTACGCTTTCTCTGCTCTTTTAGCATTAGAAATAAAAGTTAAAGCTTCCGTGTCATTGTTTTCAGACCCTGTTGAGGGCATGAGACCGGGAACGGGACAAGCAGAAATCTAAGCTACAGATTTTTCGATAGGTATTTGAAGGAAGACAGTATTTTTGAGTCTCAACATTTTAAAAATTCTTTAAAGTTTATGGTATGCATTTCTGATAAAATTTGCTGTGTTCAAAACCCCTGACAATAAAAATTCACTTTGTAAAAGACTCAACACTCCTCAGATGGTGTGTGAGAAATCTGCGGCTCATTTTTCAGCATATTAAGATGCTACTAGTACTACTGCAGTATCCGTCTCTCAAGTGTCCTCCAAATAAACCAGGGAAGTCAAGGCCTGCTATTTCAAACATTCAAATGAAATAAACACAATTTCTTCTTCAGAAATATTTTAAACCATATGTATAAATCACACAGAAGAACTACACTTACCATGGAAAGTGTTGAGCACATCCTTCAAAGACAACCCTCAACTCCCAGTGAAGACTTAGAAGTTTAGGGCTCTGAATGGCTTGTTGACTTGGGTCCCAATTTCTTTATTGAACAACATTATCTGCTTCTTAAAATGTTCTCATCTAAGAGACACTGCAATCTTAGAGTAAACATTATCAGTTAAGATGTAACAAAAAGTTTATGATGAACGGTAACAAAAAGTTTATGATGTACGATAACTCTACCCTTTTTCTGTTCCTGTTGGAATATTTTAAAAAATGCAAATATAGTGGTGAGTGGTGGCAGAGCTTAAGGACAAGGGGGAACATATGCCTCCCTAGATCTGGGAGGGGGGCACTGCCCCCTCTTAAATTATCAGGGGCCAGGAAGCCCGTCTGGACCAGCACACACTCCACCACCACTGCAAAGCCCAGGCACACATCTCTCAGAGGAGGTGGCCTGGTCCAGGCTCAGCCACAGGTAGGCTCTGGTGCTGCCAGGTAAGCCTTCTGCTACTAGGTGCTTGTTGCTCTGCCTTTCCCAAATATTATACTGCTCAGCTGATGCTTGTCCCGGTGACCAGATCAGAGAGATAGATCTCTCCATTCCAGCCGCCCACTGCAGCCTCGTTCCCTTCATGCTCACCCGCCCCCCCATACCATTGTTGTACCACTCGCATGCACTCACCACCCATCATGACTCCACACAGTCAGGCACCACCACAGCCAGGTCCATCTGCCCCTACAAGCCCCAGTGCAGCCAGCCAGTCAGACTTTGTCACTGTCAACCTGAGTCAACAGCATGCAAGTGATGCAGCGCATGTTACACTGGGGTGGACCTACTCGGCTCTTCCTGTCTGGGGAGGAAAGGACTCCATCTCCAGACAGGAAGAGAAAAGATGGCACATACACAAGATTTAAACTTTAGGCATGAGCGCAAAAGCAAAAAGCAAGCCCTTGCACAGCACCAATCTTCCCGCTGGTGGCCACGGCGGCCAAGCGGAGCTTCCTTGCTCAGTCAGGGAGTGGACTGAGTCTTCCAGGCCAGAACCTGTGTGCTGGTACTGCTGCTCTGGCCCTGCCTGCCCGCCACTCCGCCTCTGACTCTAGTGTGCCACGGTGCTCCTCCTCAGTCAACATCTCCAGACCTCCAGGCACAGTAAGGAGTGGAGATGAAGGGAGGGAAGGGGACCAAGGGGCCCCTGAGTCAGTGCCTGCAGGCTGTACCTGCCCCTGCTGGGTAGGCAGACTGACCACATGGCCCACCTGGGGGATGGCCATCTGGGGAGGGCAGGTCTGCCCACAGCTGTGCATCCCCCACCACCACCCCGGAAAATGAATGCTCCGCCACCTCTGACAATGGCATTCCTATGGTAATCCTGCAAAGTCTTACTGATGGAAGCAATCCATCTTACTGATAGAAGTCAATGGCCATGGGTATTAAAAAAATAAGCATATATACATGCTTTAAAAAATAAATCTGACAAATTTGATTTTCAAGTCAACTGTCTTACATACATGTCTGAAGGCTCGAAGATAAAACCTTAAACTGAATAGTGATTTCATTTCATTTAATTATATTTCTATCCCTCCCATTCCCTTCGGACTCAGGGTAGGTTACTGTGGGGAATGGGGGAAGGGATGGAATGGGACAAGGATCAAAACACACACTCCGACGTAACACAGCAAGGTTGTGCCAGGAAACAAGCCCTCAGGATCGAATAGGGCCTTTAGGATTAAAAATCTCTAGCCTGGATCATTATTGGGTATCTGGAATGAGCACACACCTTTGAACTGCCTCACGCAACGTATATACGGGGACCAGGAAGGGAACGAGGGTGTGAGGCGGTGCGGGTAAGCAGGGGTATCCACACCCAGGAAGGGGAGAAGGGGACAGGGCACACAACCTAAGAAGGTCCAGTGAATAGTGAGGTGGGGGTGCACCCAACAGGTGTCCACACTTACCTGATCCACACTTCACCCACTCTCCTCAGTCACTCACCGCACTCACCTGTCTCAATCACACTTCAGTCACAAAGGGTCCACAGATACTCACAAAGGATATACTGCACAATTGAAGCAAGGGGCCGGTCTCACAGGCAAGGACTGCACTGGTCACCAGCAAGGTCATGGCAGCGGGAAGCCGCTTTTATCTCTGGCGCTCAAGTGGTTTCTCAAGCGCTCTGAGCGCCGCGGGGCTGAGGCTGGGGGCGTGGCCTCCGCTTGCAACGGCAGTGCATCTGTGGCCACGCCCCCAGGATCAACATGCAAACGCGGGGGAGGACCTTGCGTGGGGAGCGCGTTACAGCCTGTATCCTGTTGCAGCACGGTAGATGGCGGTGCTGGTGTCCCAGCCCCCAGGTGCGGTATGAGTTACGTCTGGGGGACTGGAACCCGCCCCGGGTGTCCACCCCAGGTGAGTGGTGAACCCCGCACCCCCGCAGACCCCGGCCCCTATGTCCCCCAGGCATGAGCCTGACAATTACAATGCATAAATACAAAAACCACAAAATAAACCCAAATATTAGAATGTCCCCATAAAGGAAAACAGATACAATCCCCTAACCCACAATACCCCAATCCTACCTCTGCCTGCCAAATGCCTGGCCAAACAAAAAGGTCTGACATTGCCCACTCTTTATATATATTCCCCCTGTTTGAGGATCCCACCATTGTGCCGTCAGTTGGCAGGAAATCGGGTCATTATTCAATGGGCCTCAATGCAGAACTTGCTCCCTCCAAATGTTCCTCCCTCCTCAGTTTTAAAAAGTACCTGAAGACCAGGTGCTTTTAGAGCAGAGATGGGGAACCAAGGGCCCAAAGACAAAATGCATCTCACAGCAAGTTTTTATGCGGCCCCTTTCCAGTTCCTGAATCTGGCCCTTGGATCCAGTTCCTACTTCCAACCACTGAAAACCTGAGCTCTGGCTAAGGGAGAAAAGGTGAGAGTATGCACACAAGAATACGGGACAGATCCATGGCACAAATCCCTGATCTCTGGGCCCTCCTTCTCTTGAGTCCCCCACTCTCAAGTTCTATGCAGACCTCAGAGCTTGTACTAATTTTCATGGCCCCTGGGAGGGAAAAGTTTCCCCACTCCTGTTTTAGTGGATCTACTGCTGGTTTTCCTCAGTGCATTTTTTCCTTCCTCTTTACCTTCCGCCTTTTGGATAGATTTATTTATAGGTTATTTTTATTGTATCTTTTACTGTATTTTGTAAAGTGCCCCAAGTGACATTTTGGCATGGGTGAGCGTTATAACATTATTTATTAATTATTATTATTATTACATTTCAACCAAATCTTGACATTTTCTCTATCAGTAACTTTATAATTAATTTGCATTTGTAATTGACAAAAAAATTACATCAGTGCTTTTGTAGTTCAATTTCCTGTTGCCAGACTCTAAGGGTTTGTTTTAAGATGAAATAGGCAATATTACATTGTAGTTACAAATGCTTTTTCTTAAGGAGAAAAATAATGAAAAAATAAAATCAAAGAACAGAACAAATTGTGCAATATATTCAATAGTTGGCTCATGACCGTAGGAAACAGCAGCCTCCTACCTCAAAAATGTGAATATCTGACATTCTCTACTGCTGGCCACTAAAGTGATTGTTTTAGGACTATTAAAGTTCATAAATCAAGCTACCTGAGGCATTACAACACTAGATAATTATATATTCATTCAGATTAATAAAACTTTTGAGCATTATTCTAATGAATTTAAAGTTACTTCTAGTCCTCATCTTGCAAACGTTTACTCATGAAAGTATTCTCACTTCATCAGTGTATGAGGAAATGCACAAATAAGGGTTAGCAGGACCAGACTGAGCAGCAGTAATAGTCACCAGATTCACTGTGAATGCCCCAGGCTATTATTTTAGATCATTTCTTCATTACATTTTCTCTCATAAAAAAGGCATTTGCAACTAAAATGTGATAAAAGGGCAATCGTAGCTAAGGTGTTAATTTAAGCTGTTTCAAACAGAATGGTAAAGCTCTCAAGTCATGTCCTTTTGTAACGCACATGTTAATTCCTCTTTTGTTAAAAAAAAAAAGTTTATGTTCTGAAACACCTTAAGCTAAAATGTTTGTTTACTTTATAGATCATTTTACAAGAAACCTTTCCTGAACACCTGTGCCTTTGGCTTCAATATGGCCATTCTTCTCCATCTCCATCTGTCATGCTGACAAAGCTAACTGATGATGCTTTTCACTTCATGGCTGATCAAACACCTCTATTATCATTAGCAACAATGACAAAAATCATATCACAATATTTTATTAATTTTTAAAGTGGTATATTGTGAACGCTAACAATGATCTGAAAGGGAACATCTGTTGCTTGTCTGCATGCATTTATCCAAGACTCTTTTAAGGCCCCTTTTTCTTTCCATAATTAAAATGGTTGGGCCTCCTCTTGTTTAAATACAGAGTGGTCATATAATGGCCAGGTACAAAAAGATAAATTGAGGCTAAATCAAAATCAACTGGTTAAATCACAATACAGGCCAGATCTTCCTTTTCACTCTCAAACTAAAATTTTATTTATGTTTAGATTGGTTGGGTCAGGTGGTTTCTCTGCTCACACTGCATTCTATCAACTAACACTACATAAGGAGGATATAAGCAGGAACCCATACTCACTGCACTTCCCCCATTGCTCCTCATGGGGAAAGCACAGTCAACATGGGTCCTTGGATATAAGCAATTGAGGTCAAGAATTTAGTTATTTTTTACACGGATGCCTTCCACCTCCACTGGGAGTGCGGGTGAGTGGATGGGATGTCTGTGCGTATGCCATGGTGGGGGGTGGGTGCGCGCCTGTGGAAACACCGTGGGAAGTGGGTGGGGGTACACGGACACACACACCCATGCCCACCACCACCTCCACCCACTGTGGTCAAACACCCATCCCCCCACCCACCTCCGTCCGTGTAAAAACAAAGGCCCCGTGGGTGGGTGTCCGTGTAAAGGGAAACGCACCCACCCATGTCCATGATAAAACGGCCAGAGAGAGACTGGGCACCTGTATGGATGGCAACAGTATCCAGACCTTTAATAACTAATGATCCCAAATCTTTGAAGGGATATAAAAAAAAATCTTTGAAGGGATATCATGAATGTGATACAAGTGACGTAGAATCAGGCCCAATATTTTTAGTCTACAATTACGGCCGTTTTTCACGGATGGAAGCGGGTGGGGGGAAATGGGTGTTTGTCCGCGGTGGGTGGAGGTGCATGTGTATCCGTTTGTACGGACACACACGCACCTCCACCCACGGAGCCACCTCCAGTTTTCCGGAGGGCTCTGTGGGTGGAGGTGTGCGGAGATGGGTGTGCGATGGGTGGAGGCGGGTGTTGCGTGGGAGCATGCACACACCCCCACCCATTCTGCTCAGTGCTCACACGGGTGAACACCAAGCATCCACCCATCCCATCCACCCACCATGGAGGTAGGTGGAGGTGGGTGTTGCTTGGGAGCGCACACACACCCCCACCCATCCTTCTCGGTGTTCACAAAGATGAACACCGAGCGAACACCCAACCCACCACTGGCCGTTTACACGGACAACCCTCCCTTAACACCAGCTCAAACACCGAGCGAGGGGCCCATCTGTATAAAAATTGCCTAAGTATATACTTTGTGATTCTATTTTTTAAAATGCTATTATTTTTTAAGACTTTTTTTGTAGAACTGAAGACTAATATAAAAATAATATTGATTTATGGTTAATAGATATCAGTTATGTGAGGTAGAAAATTTTCCACTATATTTTTCCGCAACATTTTTTGGTTCTAAAAATGCATTGTTTCATAAAATTAATTAGTAACATAATGAATGGATAACAATACCTAATTCCAATAAAAATAATTTCAAAGTAAATCTTTGAATTTGTTTGAACATTTAAACCACATTGGCCATTTTTACACAGATGGCCCTCCTCCTTGCTCAGTGTTCGGACAAGCGTGCAGGGGAGACTGTCCACGTAAACGGCCGGTGGGGGGGTTAGGTGTCCGCTTGGTGGTTGTCTGTGTGAACACAGGTGTAACATAAGGCTTGAAAGTAGGGAGGCACAGCTAAGGGAATCAGAAGGATTATTGCGAGGTGGAAAGGCAGGATGCACATTCATGTCACAGCGTTCCCCAGATCCTACTAGCTTGTCTCCACACCACTGCCTTAGAAGTTCGGGGTGGGGACACAGCCACGTTAACCTGGGAGGTATGCTGAATATTTTTTTTGTCTCTTGATGCGTCTCCTATGCCTGGATGTTCATTCTACCCAGGCTCCCTTTCCTTGTGCAACCTTACAGAGAAGTGTAAATGATGTATAGGTCCTTGAAATTAGCAATATCCATCAACATTGCAATGTGCAGACAAAACCAAAAAACAAACAGGATATTAGGATGCATCAATAATGGGGGAAAATATAGATTGCAATTTTTAAAAAATTGATTTGTCTGTAACTGGAATACTGTATGCTTCAACTTAGGAAGGAGATGCATCAGAAGAACCAAGATGAAAGTATCTGAAACAGTGAATGGTATAAAGAAGGCAGGATGAGAGCCATTGTTCTTGACCTCTCTAACCACAAGAACAGGAAACATTCTATTAAATTTACAGGTGGCACATTCAGAATTGATTTTTTACATTTTCAATTACATAATTGCAGGCTGGGCTTGGTGCTGGGAGGACTGGGGCTGGTGGTGGTGCGGTGACTGGAAGAGAGCTGCTGCCACTCTGCTTGTCCCGCCCCTTCCCCCAGGTAACAAACAAATCCCAGGACGGGGCCCTGCGGGAGAAGCTGCAGGCTGGGTTTGGTGCTGGGAGGACTGCGGCTGGTGGTGGTGCTGTGATTGGAAGAGAGCTGCTGCCACTCTGCTTGTCCCTCCCCTTCCCCCAGGTAAAAAACAAATCCCAGGGTGGGGCCCTGCGGGTGCCAGCCAAAAGGGCGACACCTAAAGGGTGTCGGCCGTTGGCTGGGCCGGGGCGCCCGGGGCCCCCCCTGCCGGATTGACATCACTGCAGATCATACGATCATATGCTTGTTGGATCCATTCCCCATCGCCGTTGAGCAACGACGGAAGTCTGGAAGGACTTATCTGCCTGCTGCTTCTATCCCGCTGTGCTGCCCTGTCTCCACCTGGTGCCGGCGAGGAGGGGTCTGTGAGGGGAATTTTGGCATTGGAGGGGTGCAATTTTGGGGGTTTGGGTGTGGTGTGGGGGTTGTTGACCTCCCTCTGGTGGCAGGAACTTCACTAAGGTTGGAAGTTGGTTCGCCATCTCTATCAAGTAATTCCGGCCCTGTTTCGCAGGTTACTGCAGGAATGCTCCCCCCAGTGGAGATAGATCCACGGACTTTTACAGAGATGCAATCCATTGGTCCAACTGAGGCTGTGACCTCAGTAGGACAATTGTCTTCTAGCGGTTCTTTGTCTGCGACCCTGTCCCAATGTCCTATTGTGTTAAGTCCCCGCTTGTCTAATCCTGTTCTTTTGCAGAAATATGGATTCCCTTTTAGAGGGGCCTCGATCCTTGCAGAAATTATGGCTGTTGATGAAACATGCAGGTCTGCCATTTTAGGTTATAAGGACTAATAGTGGGTGTTTCTCTTTTTATTTACCCCAAATTACTGTCCTAGCTTCCCCTAGTGATTAATTGGATCTTAGTGTGCTCTTTTGTTCTTTTTTATGGGTACTGAGTAGCAGGTCAGACTATGAGACCAGGTATTTTTAGTTTATTTAAATGAAATTTAATTACTCCCACAATAGTGAAGATGGGGCTCGGATTGTTTGGCTTGTTGACGATTAGGGAACTGTCATGTCTTATGACTGTATTGATTGCATGTATTTGTTTGTTTGTATGTTTTGCAAAAGCAATGGCCTCTGGCTACGCTAATATATTATCTTACATAAAGGAAGTAACTGAAGCTGCCCAACGTTTCTTGGAAAAAGATACAAAATGTCACCAAGAGTCCTACTTTTTTCTTGAGCAAGCCATATGCACACAAGAGAGTCGCTCATCTCCAAAGGAGACCAGTTGGAGTTATGCAAAGACCAGTTGGAGTTATGCAAAGTCTTGGGAACTGGAAATGTTAACCAAGAAGATTCCACCCCCCCATACCTACCCATAATTCAATGTGTTGGTTTTAACCTATAAAGCCCTAAGCGGTCTGGGCCCTTATCTGTGGGACAGCCTCACCCTCCAGGTCCTGGATCAGCCCCTGCGGTCAGTCGAGGGCACCCTTCTTGAAATCCCCCATGTATAGCAAGAGACAACATTGGAGAGGGCGTTCTTGGTTGTAGCACCACGGCTGTGGAATTCCCTCCTGGTGGAGGATCTGCTTGTCCCCAGATCTCTTCTCTTTCCGGCGCCAATGTATATTTATTTTATTTTATTTATTTATTAAATTTTTACCCCACCCCTCCTAAACCAGCTCGGGGCGGCCTATTTCTGTAAGACCTATTTATTTTGCCAGTCTTTCTGCGGGGGAGATGGGTAATTGGGAGGGGGAATTCTTTTATTTCTGTGTTGGGGTATATTCATTGATTTTATATTTTATATCTATATTTTGTTATCATTGTTTTATCTGCTGTTGTTGTTTTTATTGTGAGCTGCCCCAACCTGCCAGCAGCAGGAGGGGGCAGGATAGAAATTTTAGAATAAATAAATAGAATAATATTTTATGCCAGACCTGTGCCCTCTCAGTTATTTGCAAGGAAAGAATCTGATCAGAGACAACCAGAGTCAGGAGAAGCCAACATAAATGACAGAGACCTATTGCTTGACACCAGCAAAGCAGGGAATCTTCGCCCCCACCCCTGGGGTCAGATTCTTCCCACAACAGGGCTCCACAGGCTGGAGTGTCCTGCAGGGGACATGCCCTGCCTACACTGGGGGTGTGCCTGGCACCCCAGAAGCACTTCACAGCTGCCTAGCAGCTACTGGTGGCCCATGGAACGTGGCTTAGAGAGAGCTGCAATACATAGGGATAGGGGGTAACCTCCAGGGGCTGAAGGACAAGTGCCTGTGCTGGAAATGGCCTGCAGGCCAAATATTCCCCACCCCAACTTAGGCCAGTTTTAGATGAGATGTTACCACACAGATTCACCCATCCAACACACATCTAAACGCCCGTTTGAAGATGGGGGGGTGCACCCTCCTGTGACACACACACCCATGGTCACTCACGGAGCAGTGCAGAAAAAGTCAAGATGCTCTGTGTGGCAAAACGCCAGCAGGGGGCACTATACAGCTGAGCAACCCACCTCACTGTGTTTCTCCAAATCTCTGACAAGATGTCCCCACAGCTGGCAAACCCCCGAAAACTCTTGATATTCCGCTGCCAACACCCAAGTGTATCCCAGAGGGCATTCACACCACTCAGGAAATGTGAACCCCAAAAGGTATAAACCTCACAGCTTCCCAAGAGCACTCCCCCTTCCTGGCACTCTTTTCCCGGGGTTTCCGCCCCTGTCTTGGAGGCCGAACCCCAGAGTCACCCAAGGAAGACTTCCCTTGGTCCCAAAGTGGTTGGCTTCTAGCCAAAGAGGGAGTTTCCCCCTCTGTAGTAGTTTGGCCTGGCTACCTGGCCAAAGGAGAAGTTTAATGGTCAGTCAATAACACATACACCCCCAGTATATTTATTTTATTTAATACATTTATACCCTGCCCCTCCTGCAAACAGCTCGGGGTAGCTAACAAATTTCACATAAAAACATTTATAATATTTAAAACCATCATTAAAAAAAAAAATCTTAACAATTAAAACAGGGAAGGACAAAAAATTATAACAAATAATAAAGAAGGGTAGGAGGATAAAAACCCACTAACCCATCCTCCCCAAAGGCCTGGGCGAACAGCCAGGTTTTACAAGCTCACCGGAATGTTAAAAGGCTCGAGGCCAGGCGAGCTGCCTCCTGGAGGGAATTCCAAAGGCGCGGCCCAGCCACCGAGAATGCCGTCTCCATTGTGGTCCCCCACTTAACATGGGGGACCTCCAAGAAGGCACCCCTGGCAGACCGAAGGAGCCGCTCTGGGGCACGGAGGGCGAGGCGATCCCTGAGGTATGAGGGGCCGAGACCGTGAAGGGCCTTATAGATCAACACCAGTACCTTGAACCTGGCTCGGCTTGCTATTGGCAACCAGTGCAGAGCCTGGAGCACAGGTGATATGTGGTCCTGGCGACCCGTCCCCAAGAGGAGGCGGGCCGCTGCATTCTGCACTAGCTGCAGCCTCCGAACCAGGAACAAGGGCAACCCCACGTAGAGCGCGTTGCAGTAGTCCAGCCTCGAGGTGACGAAGGCATGGACGAGGGAGGCCAGGTCCGGGCCAGAGACATACGGACACAACCTCCGCAACAGATACAACTGGCGGAAGGCAGCCTTCGCCACCCCCTCTACCTGCTGCTCCAGGTGGAGATCTGTGTCCAGCACCATCCCCAGACTCCGGGCCTGTTGAGCTACAGGAGGGCGTACCCACCAATCAGGGGGGCCGACACCTCCCTTGCTCTCTCCACCACCATCACCTCCGTCTTATCAGGGTTGAGCCTCAATCTGCTCTGCCACATCCATTCACGGCCTCCAAACACTGGGATAGCAACGAGACAGCAGGGTCTGGGTCAGCTGAAAAAGAGAGGTACAGCTGAGTTTCATCTGCATATTGGTGACAACGCACCCCGAACCCTCTCACGATCTCCCCCAAGGGCTGCATATAAACATTAAATAATAATGGAGACAGAATAGAACCCTGCGGAACGCCACAGGACAAAGAGCGGGGGCAAGATGTTTTAGCTCCCAGCACTACCCGCTGGCTTCTCCCCAAGAGGAATGAGCGGAACCATTCAAGAACGGTCCCGTCCAGCCCCCCCAGGTCACGCAACCATCTCAACAACAGCCCATGGTCCACGGTGTCAAAAGCGGCTGAGAGATCTAGCAGAACAAGAAATGTTGAACGTCGTGTGTCCATCTCTCGGCGGACATCGTCGACCAAGGCCACCAACGCCGTCTCGGTGCCATAGCCGGGGCGGAACCCAGATTGAAAAGGGTCCAGGAAACCAATGCTGTCTAGATACACCTGGAGCTGGGTTGCCACCACCCATTCAATAACCTTCCCCAAAAAGGGAAGGTTAGAGACAGGTCGGTAGCTGGCAAGTGTGTCCACGTCCAACGATGGTTTCTTCAGCAGGGGGCGAAAGAGTGCCAGGATCACATGCATGAGCTGGTGTTACTAACGGCCACAGCTGGAGGTCCCTACCTGACCGTGGAGCCTACTGCAGCATGGATAGCTGTCCTGTACGAATCTAGACCCAGGCAGATGTTCAGCTCGCTCTGGGCAACAGGGATCACAGTGACCCAAACTTCATGGTGGATCAACATATCAGTGTTCCAAAGAAGGATGTTTGCATGAGCAGTATATGTGGTGGATTCAGGGTTTCCAACTCCAGATCCGCTGTTGCCGTAACCCAGCTTTGAGACAATGCTCAGTGACTGTGCATGTTCCTATGTCTGGGACTCTGCTTGCTTGAATCTACCCTTGGACTGCGCTGTCCCGGTCCCTCTGCTGCGACCGCACCCCCACCCCCCCGGACATCGTGCTGTGTGTCACCTGTGTGAGTCGGTTGTGTTGTATAATCTTGAATGGCTATGACTGGTGTCATGGATAGTTATGTTCTCAGTATTTGAACAGAGCAGAGCACTGTTGTAGCAGGGACCCAATTCTGTGGGCGAGTGTATACAGGATCTGTGCCCAAGAAGGCTGTCACTCGATGATAAAGCTTCTTATCAGTTTATTTACAGCCCATAATCCCAGGTCAGGCGTTAAGCCTCTGACCAGTCTTTAACATACACAACTACCTAAAACTGATTACCTACTACATTCACAACTGATAATGTATTTAAAATATATGTGTTTATTAATGTCATGAATTTATATATGTCTTTATCTAATCTATAAATGAGGAAATACAATCCATACAATCTAAAAACAGCAATGTGTATAAAATGTGTACATAAAAAAATTATATATCAAGACAATTATCAGACCCTATGCATTTCAGATTATGCACCCTTCCTCAGGGGTATCGTTTAGATATATCTGTTAATTCAATCCAAAAAAAATCTAATCAGAAAACTTCATTATGATGGTACAGAGAATGTTCTTGGATGTCAATTATAGATTAATAAAACTTTTCATGAAGTTGATCATGTATGTATAAAGTGCAAACTTTGGTACATAATTTGGTGTATTAAATAAACAGAGATTGTTTATGGCAAAATTCTTTATTCTTATTCATAAGTGTCAACTCTAAATAATTATATATGTTCATAGAGCAATCCCCCTAAATAAGTATGTTTTTTTTATATCAATGATAAATTGATTATGTAAAGCACCAAAAGTTGCCTAATCTGTTTCTGTAGCTATGTTATTATCTCCAGATGTTGCTTCAAATCTACTGATTTACATTAAAACAAAAACTTTTATTAAACTATTTCAAGAAAAAATAAAATAAATAAATATGTTAATCGGTACTTACAATGATGTTCCATACAAAAAGAACCTACAAGGTTCACAGAAGAGAAGTTGCATACAATGTTGAATGTTTCTAAAGGAGATGCATATGTTATTAACCACATCTTCATGTATATTTGTTTCCCTACAAAAGCTCTAAAGAATGAAATTCCTATCTCCTTTTGATCCAAAAGATAATCAGCCAGTTACTCACTCTCTACCAAACTGCTTCTTGGAAAAAATATGTATGATACAACTACCCATTGGCCAAAAGCATATTCTTTAAAGAGCAAACCCCATTTGTGTGTCTGTCCTAGCCCCCACAATGCCTCTTATGACATCAAATGTTCAACAATCTGAACCACACTAGGCTAACATCAAAATAATTAGTCTACCCATAGACAACCAGGACCCTTCTACTTAAAGACCCATTAGAAAATTCACAAGCTGTTATCAAGAAATAATTTAAGCAAAAATAAGCACATACAAAATATACCTTTCTGGAGTACACTCTATATGAGTTTCTTCTCCCACAGCTTAACAAGCTTGTACTGCCATGTCCAATATTTGTGATAAAAAGGATGAAAAACTTAAAAGATCAGGGGCAGAGCGTTGAGTTCATAGCCGCCATGGCAACCGTGGGCCGGTCTGAAGTAGTCATCGGCCTGACATGATGGGCAGCATACCCTGGACCTGATTTTTGGTACCGGCCAATATAGATTCTAATCCTGCGAACAGACAAGGAGTCTGGAGTGTTGCATCCAGAAGAGCTACAGGCCATTCTCCTTGTGGGTCAGGTTTGTGCTGTAAACAAACCTTTAAGCTACAATAGTTTACAAATCCATTGAATGGTGATAAGTTTATTCTTCAAGATTTTACAACATTGTACACATACGTCATTAATGTTATACAATGCCCCTGCAAGAAATTATATGTAGGACAAACCACGAGAAGTTATCAAATCAATCACAAAATGGAGGCCCTCAGCAGCGGACATAGACTGCACCGGATACGTCCTAACGGACTATGAATCCCTGAATGTTTTAATGGATTATAAAGCAATACAATGGAGGTGCATCTCCAATAGGGAATGGGAGTAACAGGGAGAGAAGTGCTGGAATTACAAAAAAGGAGCCAGGAAGCAGGGGTGGAACAGGGAGGAATCTACAGAGAGTGAATGGAGTGACAAACTGAGGGTATTTTCAGACGTTACGAGATCACGCTCAACCACAGTCGATTCCCTGTGGTGGGGAATGCCCTTGTAACGTCTGTTGGGGAACCGGAAGTTCCCCCCCAGAGGTTAGCCACGCTCAATCCCCGCCAGGAATCTCATTCACCACGCGATCGGCTGAACCCGCGGGGCCGGCACTGATCACGTGGTGAATGAGATTCCCGGCGGGGATGAAGGGGCCCGTCACGTCTGGATGGCGATCACAGCCCGGAATCCCCGCTGGGATTCCGGGCCGTGGTCATTTCTGGCGGGTGCCCGCCCATCTCCCCAGAGGGCGGGCGGTGGGGGAGCATGGGAGGGGCGGGGGCGTGCAGCCGCACGTTGCGCCGCGTGGCCCCACCCCCTCCCCGATTCCCCGCCGGGATCCCCCAGCACGTCTGTTGGCCGTGCCGGAGTGATCCTGGCGGGGAATCTAAGGGTTGTTTCCGTGACGGGGCGAATGCCACCACATCACGTCTGAAAATACCCTGAGTGGCATGATAAGGAAGAGGCCACAGGAGTTATTGAAATAAAGAGGGACTGTGTGGAATGACAGGGAGGAGGCTATGGTTACTGGGTGCAATAGGAAGGGATTGGGTGGAATGATAGGAGGAATGCCATTACAAGCAGATAGAATGACAAGGTTCTTAGTGAAATGATAAGCGACTGGAAGGAAAGACAAAGAAACCATGGGGAGCATTTCTGTCGTCATTATACTCATTCTCCCAGGTGCCTTCCACATCATTTTACACCTGGTTCTCCCCCAAAGATGCAGCTCTACTGTACTGCTTTGCAACCAGTTAAAGTCCATTAACATTCATAGATCCCACCATTATTGCCTCCAATTTTTCCAGTGGGTATTATGTCATTTGTTTCAATGTGCCCAGAATCATAATATCAAGCATTTATATAGCACTTTCAGTATCCTTCCAGCAAGCTCCAAGACAAAGGAACAAGAGAGAAAAAATTAAAATCCTTAAGATCCATAGAAACCCAGTAACATCAGATCAACCGGGATACCACAACAAAAAAGAGCAGTATCATTTGCAGAAACACCTACACAAGGCTGCAGGAAAAGCAAGCATTCTGAAGTTTTCACACTGCATCAAAAAGTTTTAATGAGCAAATAAATCCTTTATAAAGACTTTAGATCTGCCTGAATTTTTCCCCACTGCGTTAAGGGAGCCCAGAAAATTTCCCAACCAATTTAAACATTTAAAGTTCAGTAAAAAGTTTTTTCTAAGCATAAAATAACTCAGAGAGAGGGGACAAAATTCAACGGAGCTATCACAGCATAAAAGAGCAAGAGTTTTCCCCATTCTCAAACATCATAGAATCACATAAAGCTTCCTGCAAAGCAACTATTTACGTTTTCACACTGCAGCTGAAAGACTGAACATAACAAATCAGCAAATAAATCCTTTGGAAAACTTACCATTCTGCCTGCATTTTTCCCCACTGCACTCAGTGAGTCCAGAAACTATACCAATCAATTTAATTAACAAAGGTTTTTAAAAAAAGTTTGTCAAGCATCAGATCACTTGGAGGGAGAAGAATAAAAAAGTCTTCAGGCACGTTTTAAAGGTGAGGGGGAAGAACTGAGATGTACATCTCAAAAAAGCAAGATCCACATTGAGGGATCTGCCACAGCAAAGGTGGTGGCCCAATCACCCACCAACTTAAGGCACAATGGCTGAATCACCAGACAGCAGGTTGCTACTGAGCACAGAAAGCCATCAGGATGAGGCTCCAGGAGTAGGTCTTCAATACATATCTTGAGAAGACTTCACAGTGATTGTTTGAAGTACTTTAAACTCCTGAATTCTCCTTGGAAGGTTGCATTTTCCAATCATGTTGCCAGGATGGCATTGACAGAGTCCCTATTTGAGACTCTAGGAATGTGATGGAGCAGGACCATAGCACAAGGAAGGGATGGCTAGCCTAAAATCCTGGTTTCAGGCAGACCTGCCACATTGGGTGCTTCTAGATGGACGACAACTCCGGTTCTTCTACCCACACCAGCCTGCTTCACCCCTGGGTTGGCCGGTCTATTTAAAAGTGCCCTGCCAGATGTGCAAGCAGAGCAGGTCTGGAATATCCCGGAGCGCCAGCGGCAGAGAAGGCCAGCCAAACCCAGGGCACCTGAAGCAGAGCTGCTGTCCATCTGCTGCTCCGCACCTGGCCAGCTGTTGCCCGACAGCACCATAGAGTTGCAGGCACCAGCCTAGAGCATCAGGACGATTGCCAGCAACTCTATGGTGCGGAGGGCATGCAGATGGACTGCGGGCCAAAGAAACGTCCGGTTCTGTCAAAGCAGACCCAGACGGGGATGCAAGCGGGAGGGTGAAGGGGTGCACCCCCGGAGCAGCTTTGGGGGCAGGCAGCCTCCACATCCATCTGTTTACACCCATTATGCTAGTTATCACCCTAGGACAGGGTGGGGAATCTTTTGAAAATTAGTACAGGCTCCGACATCCACATACAAGTTAGCAGTGGAGGTGCTTAAGAGCTGGGTACAGTTAAGAGAAGTGTCCAGATCATGGATCTGTCCTTGACCCTTGTGTGCATGCCCTCATCTCAGCTCCCTTACTCTGAGCTCAGTCTTTCAATACTTGGGGGAGGGAACTGGATCCAGGGGGCAGACTCAGAAAATGGAAAGGGACCAAAATAAAACTAGCCACAGGCCACACTGAAAGAATGAACTTTGAATAAGGGAGCAGCGATATGGGCACACACACAAGGATAGCAGACAGCTCCATGGCAGAGATCCAGGATCTCAACCTTCCCATTTCCTGAGCTAACACCCTTATGCACCCCCTCACTAGGAAAAAGAGGCCAACCCTGGGGAAGTCTCAGAGGAGGGGGAGCAAATGGGAAGAGGGGGCAAACAGAAGGAGGGGAGAAGCCCAAAAGGGAGAGAGGATTTGGGGGGGGGGGGCGGGTTGTTCGAGGGGGAGGAAAGGGAAAAGGGAGCCCGAGCTGCATTGCAGGAGGGGGCGGGATATAAATCTGAAAAATAAAAAAAAATAAAAAAATAAATAAATGGGAGGGGGTTTGGGGAAGGGGTTAGGAGGGAGAGAAACAGAAATGGGAACCCAAATGGGACAGCGGGTTAGAAGGGAGAGAAAGGGTGCAACCACGTGAGCTAGAGGGCCTGATCCTGGGGCGGGTAAGCGCAGCCACTGCACTGCAGGCCCAGTGTACGGAGTTGAGAAAACAGGCAACAGCACCTGCTGCTCAAAGCCCTACAGCAGACCTTGCTGCACGGCAGGGCAGACAGAGCACGGGCACCAGGGCACGGGCTACTGTGCCTTGGGCAGCCTTAACTCATTTTGGGTAGAGCTGCTACGCACTGTGTCCTCAGACTTTTTCCAAGCATGCACCACACAGCAACCTTGTGCCCACCATGCCAGTCAGGGAATATCTGGTGGGCACGGGCACCAGGTGCACAATGTACTGCATCATGTGTTAAGAAGTGGGGTATGGCTGCCCACGGTGTGGTAAGTACATTGTGTGGCTACACCCAAAGAGGAATGGGAGCCCAAATGGGAGGAGTAGTTTGGGGCGGGGGGGGCAAGGAGAGTCCAAATGGGACAAGGGTTAGAAGTGAGAGGGAGGATTAGAGGGGAGAGAAAGGTAAAGGGAAGTTTAATTTAAGGAGAAGAAAACCCTAAACAGAGATGAGATAGGTTCTCATCCGGCCATACTACCAGCCACCATCTTACTCTGCTCAGCTGTAGGAGAGGGAGGAGGTAGGAGTGGCTTCAGACCACTCCTGCTGCTTTTCTTTACTGTTATTAGCTATGGCACTAGCTATAGCACTCTCCCGGCCAGGCTGATTGGCTCCATTGGTGGACTACAGGCAGGCCTCCATCCCCTCCCCCATACTGAGCCACACATCTGTGCTGGTGCCACACCAGTCCCACAGAGGCAGTGCAGCCCCCTCCCACTGCTGTCTGCTTAACCATGTAAGGAGGAACATGTTCAGAAGCATGCACCTGTTCTTATTAAGGCAATACAGTGTCAGCAGACGCAGCGGGGACTGGAGAGCCCAGGGGAAGGAAGCAGGCCATTGCCCCTTTCTGTCATAAGGATCCAGCACCCCTGTCTCTGATATTGCAACTCCCTCACATTTATATAAGGTCTACAACAGAGAAGATGGATAAGAGACTGAGTAGGAGAAAGAGAACCTGTTATGAATTAAAAGTATAGATCACAAATGTAAGAGGGAGCAGGAAATTGAGGAAGAGGTTTGAAAGACATAAAACTTTACAACTACTATTTTACTTTAAATTTATGCTCTTCTCCCTTAACCTGTGATAATTTTGTCTCTTAAAATTGTAAAGTGTGACGACCAGAACCCATCCCAATCTATGTCTGAGGTGACAAACTGAATAATAAATAATAATTTCACTAACACACACACAAAATCCTGGCTGTTATGCATTTTTTAAAGTCAGGATTTTACAAAAATCAGGTTAACTCAGTATGTTGGATGGAGACTAAGGTTGCTACCTGGTGTAAGCTTAGCTGCTCTAACAATCACAAGAGGAGTAGCCGGAGATCTAACCCAGGGGCTAAAACTTGTTGGAAACTCCAGTTCAACTTCTCAACTAGCTATGCAAACACATAGGGTACTACTGGAGTGATCTCGCATACACACAACTTAGCAGAAATGAGAGAGAGACACCAGTGCTCTGCATCCTCTCTTGCAAAGTGAGGCACTGAAGCCTTCTCCCACATCCCCACAACCTAAGGCGAGAGGTGTTGCTTTTCAATGACATCCCCAAGTCCCCGGGCGGGCGAGCTCCAGCCCTTACCTGGTAAGCGTCTGGGATGTTGACTGTCTCTCCATGCTCCGCCACATAGCCAATGATGCCTTTGCCCCAGGGCACCTGCACCTCGTTGCTGTTCTCGCTGTTGTAGCAGGGCAGGAGCGGGGTCCCAGCATGCACGTCAAAGAACTTGGACACCAGGCTCTTCTTACCAGCCGCGGCCCCTTCCACCAGGAAAAGCGAGCCCCGGTCGGCGTCCACCATGAGGCAGACGAAGATGAGGATCTTGTAGCTGAGCCCCGTGAGGTCCAGATCATTGGAGATGTCCTTGACCAGCTCCAGGAAAAACTGGCGCTCGTTGTGGTCCTTGAGGTAGCGCTTGTCGTCCAGGGCGGTAGGGGGGTACTGGGGCAGGCTGACCCGCGACTCCAGCAGGGCGCTGAGGATGTGAGCGGTGGTCGGGGGCAGGGAGCTGGCTTTCCGTAACAGGGCCCTTCTCCTCATGCTGCTGAGCGGCTCCTGGGCTCGGGAGTGGACGTGCTCGTCGTAGGTCAGGTTCACATGGATGGCCTTGGACCTGGCGAAACTCTTCCTCAGCTCCTTCTGGGAGGCCCTTCTCTGGAGCCCGCCAACAGCCGCCGAGTCCCCTTGGTTCCCGCCGGCGGCCCGGCTACCGGGGGAGCTACCGAGCGTGGAGCTGCTGCTGCTGCGCCGCTCTTCGGTGCTGCCGCCATGGCTGGTGCTGGAGTTGGGGGGCGCTTGCTTGAGTGAGTTTCTTCTCTTCAGCCACTTCTCCACCAGCTCCGGGTGCCTGTCTAGGAAACTTTCCACCGAGGCAAAGTCCAAGCTGGCAGCCGAAGCAGCTGACATGATGATCCCTACCCGGGCTCTAGCTTCCACACCCAACTTTGTGGCACTTCGGAGGGATTGGCGCTAATTACTTCTGGCCCCGGCGGGGAGCCATGGTTGGAAGAAGCAGGGGATCACCACGTGCTCCCAGGAGCAGACTGAATGGTCCCCGCCCACCCCCTGGTATCTTGTTGGCTGGAGATCCGCCCTCTGAGAAGGGGGTGCTGCCCAGAAGCCAGGGAGCAATGCCTTCTACGCGCTAGTTTTAACTGCTCCTCCTCTTTTACCTGGCCCTGTTCCCAGTCTCCACTTGCTCCCTGCTCCTGCGATTACTCTTCTACTTGCCCCCTAAGACTTGGCCCGTCCTCGTCTCCGCCACCTGCGCCTCGCCCTTGGCTAGCCTCCTCTCCCCAGTTACTCAGGCGAAGGGGCTGCCGCTGCTTCTCCTTAGCTGAACGGGAAGCGCTTTGGCAAAGCCCTCTCCTAACTGCTGCTACTACTAGCGGCTGCTCCTGCTTAACCCAGCCAGCGGACCACTGAGGAAGGAGGGAGGGAAGGAGAGCGAGCAAGTGCCGATGGCAGAGAGGGAGTCATCAACATCCTCTCAGCCCGGAGGCAGTCACGTCGATCCTCGCTGGAGTATGAGCTGCGGCATCAAGGGGTGGAGGATATGATACTGTAGTGTGATCCGCTCCTCCTTTCTCCATAAAACACGAGCATAAATACTATGCGGAATTACACCAAGATGCATTGTAATGTTAATGGAGTGGGAAAGGAAAGCCCAGTGCAGCTTTTCATTCAAAAATACAAACAGGTTTTAGAGATTTGTGGGTTTTTCTGTGCTCGTGTGTGTGATTTGATTTGTGTCTGCATGTGAAAATGTGTGGGTATGAGCGATTGTGTAGAAGCCGGAATGGTGTGGATAATTCGTGTGTATAGCTGTGTTTTTGTGTGGTTGTGTTGCGATTTGGAGAGTAAAAATATTTTCAGCATTTGTGTTTCTGTGCTAACTTGTGTCGATAGCTATGTTTATGTGATTTGAGTATCGCTTTTGTGTGGATATAAATTGTTGAAAATCCGTAATTTTATATTTTACGAAATTAAAAACTAGCCAGTTAAAATAATTCCTCTTCTGAGTGTGTTTGAATGGGATACTTCCGTTTTTATGACATGACTTGGCCATGTCCAGAGGATAATTTCCCTCAGTTTACATTGCTTTAGAAGCACAGGTGTGCCCAGGTTCTCCCCTCCCCCTAAAACTAGATTTACTAGCTTCCTTTTATTTTATGTAGGGGCTTTCTGCAAATACTGCTACCAAATAACGTAGAGCCAGGGGGGCACATACAGACTTGGGGGAGGGGGGGTTCCAGCAGCCCGCACGTGGTCACCTTGCCATGGGAATGTGCAGGCTCAGACGTCTGATCAGGATGGGGGAGCAGCCAGCACACACGCAGCTTGTGTGTCTCCTGAGCGTGAGCTGCGAGGCAAAAATCCGACCACATCCACCGAGACTGACAGAAGAGAGCTATTTTTATGCACACGTGGAGAAGCACATTTAATTGCTAAATCGATGCCTACGCATAAATGATGAGAAACCTAGAGTCATGGATCCTAACACGTGAAAGCCGTCTTTCAGGCACCAACCAGGGGCTGTGAATGAAGGCGATTTCAAAAAATCATGAATGAGATTTTGAGAGCCTCACTTTAAAAGCAGCCACACACGCCAATTCCTGTATCAAATGAGAGACTTCATACAAACCTAATCCCCCATTGAGAAACCCCCTACAGAAGGAGTGGTTGGCGAGTGTGTGCCACTGTACCTAAAACGAGACAAGCTGGTTTTGGAGACACGTGCCAATAGAGCAAATGAGTGCGTGATGAGAAGGGGGGTTTCTGCGACTTACCCTCCTGCTGCAGTCATTTTGGGCTAAAGAGGAGGGAGTGTAAAGCTGTACGGAATGTGCTGACTACCAGACATAATTACTACAATTTCTTGTGACGTCAGAACGCATTCAAGCAAAGGAGCTAGCCCCTCTGACCTAAATACCTGCCCTAATTATACGATTACATTTTAGCAAACTAAAATCGCCTTTTGTTCTATTGTTTGGTTGTTTTGGCTCTGTTTCCCTATTAGGTATTTATTTCGATGGGTTTCCACCTTGCTTTATTCTCTGCAAGACGTTGGGCAGCTACCTTAGAAAGAAGATGGCTTTTTCATTGAGAAATAGCGCGTCGTGAGCAACAGAAAGTTGTCAATTGAAAGCAGAAGTGGGAGGGTCTCCCTGTGAGCATGCGCGGGAGGGCAGAGTGGGGAAACCACACACCTCCGCTCTACTTTCTAAACCTGCGCTGAGCTGTCGGGATGATGTCGCTCTGATATAAGGGGGGACTCGGCTGCTCCTTTACTGGAGGGGGCTCTACGGCTCCCATCCTTGTTCTTGGAGATGCTCCTAGAACCAGGCACTGTGTAGGGGCTGCTCTGCAGCTGCGGCGTCCTAAACGCATAGCGTGGATGAAGCGAGGCACGATGCAAGCGCTGCGCGGCTGCAACAAAGAGATTGACTCTGAGGTACACTTGCTGACCAAGCTAGAGAAGCCAAAAATACTTTCGCTCAGCTTTCCTTCTGAATATTAACTTTTCTCAATACGGGCGGCTCATGCCACCAATCTAATGTCTCTTGGTTATTTTTCTCTAAGGCACCTGTGTCCTGTTTTCAAGGATGTGACGTGGGAATGAACTAGAGGGCTCTTAATTGAAAGCAGCTGCCCGCTACACGCCTTGGTTTGCACAGATAGCTTCGAGAGTGGCCCCGAGTCCATGCTTTCAGGAAAGGAACAGCTGGGATGTCACGCTGGATTCACAGTGTGCTTGTCACTCCCCTTGGCATTCAAATGTCAGTGACACCTGTGTGTGTCCTGGGCTCGTCAGGTTGCTCATTGATTCGAGTTCTGTTGTGGCTGCTGCTGCCGCCAATGGACAGTCCCCGCAGGCTATTATCCCAGCTTCCTCGTTCCATAATTGCTCCATCGAATTCTCAGATCATATACCCTTTCCTCCCCTCAAAAACCACTTGCTAGTCCCTAGTCTTCTCACTTCAGCATTGTTTTTCAAAAGCAGTGGGGGGGTGGGAAGGGCAATATGTAAAGAAAGGTACTTAAGAAGTGAGCATAAACACATACCCTAGGGATGGGACAGGGACAAAATTCGGTTTCAGTTTTTGGTCTCTGAATTTCGGTAAGTGGTTTGGTTTTGGTTCTTTTCCCCATTGAAGTCAATGAGGAAAAGCCTTTCTTTGATTATGTATTAATTGTATACCTCATCCAGGATGTCGTTCACGGATCTTAGCCTTGGATCAACCAGGCTGTTAAATTCAAAGTGCTGAAGGTTGGGCACAGGGCCTTCCCACGGTCTTTTGTCAACAAGTCTGCTGTCACCTTAAGGGGTAGTGCATCACCATTCTTTTCAAGAATTGCTGAATACCAGCATTGTTGGGCCCATGCTGGTGCAATTAAAATGAGATATGCCCAATCCTGCTGTGCTTTCTGCAGCAACTTGGCTATCATAGGTGCTGGTGGGAAGGCCAGTGCATTTGAAATTCCAAGGAATCATGAAGGTGTCTCCCAACACTCCAGGATGTAGTTCTCTGTGGGTGCAAAATGCTTTGACTCTTGCATTGTCCAGTGTGGTGAAAAAGTCTACAGCTGGCAGCCCCCACGCATCAAATAACTGAAGGACTATGCCATCTTTTAGGGTCCACTTGTGTAGGTAGATAGATAATTTATTATGTGTGGCCATAGCAACACACAAATAAAAACAAAAAACAGTACAATGCAAACATGTTGTCCTAAACCTAGGACTCTCATGAACAAGTGTGTCCGTACAAAACAATTTATATAAATCTTGGGTCTTACATCTTCCCCAGAGTCAACCTAAGACCTATGCCGATTCCCATTGACATGGGTATTGTAAATTCAGCATAATCAGTCACAATTTTCAGCATATCTGCACAATTAAACTCAAGCTCAACCCAGGCAGAGTTGGCTATTACGAAAAGGGCCCCTTAGTTCAAACAACAATTAAGTGGACAGTGGGGGCAAAGGAAGATGGGCCATAAAGGACTTCCTATAATGAACAGCTTGCAACAAAAAGGCCCCAATATTCTTAATAACCTCACCATGAGAACTGTCAAGGATTAGTGTCAGCAAGACATGGTCTGATCTACCTGGGTGAGCCTTCAAAATAGGCCCTATATATTTTAAACATATGTTGTCATACAAATGACAATGCAAGATGATGTGAGCTACCGATTCTACTTCAACATTGTCAAACGGGCATAAACGGTCGGAATAAGGTGTGCCGTCTAGCCGTCCCTCATAGACACATGACGGAAAAGCATTTAATCTTGCACAACAGAGCAAATGCTTTGCTCTGCCTGAGATGGGTGCAGTTAGATATTCTGCCACCTGCCCCATCTCAGGGATCCATTCCTGATAATCTCTAATATGCAGGCACAGACCCACCCCCTAACCTCCAGCTGCCGATTCATGTCCCTTGAGCGGGTGAGGATCTCTCCTCTGAGGGAATCTGGATGTTTATGTAGAAGATATTGAGGAGAGCACCCCAGGTGTCTGAGTTGCAATTCCACCGCCTCGGACCATTTGCTGCTGAAGATGTCCGTCACTAGATCCCTCAAGAGTAGGGATCCCTGGCTGGAATAAATTTGGGTCCAAAATTTCAGGGCAGCCTCATTGGCAACCTGCAACCAGGATTTCTGGCCAAGTTCCAAGCATATTGCGGCCAAGGGAGTGCCCGAGGGTGCACCTACCAGCCTCCGCAGGAACTTTGATTGGACCTCATTGACCATATTAGAGTAAAAGGGGGCCCGGCTGACGTGCTCACGTCAAGTACCAGCCCTGTGAAAGAGCATGCTCAGGTACCAAAAAGTGTGGACCTGCTGAATGGCAAAACCCTCAACCGCCCAAGACAAGATCTTTGATTTAGGGGAGAAGACCATGATCTTTGATTTGTCAAAACTGATGAGTGAATTGTCATGGCAGAAAGCAGTAAATGCTCTTAGCTGTCGAACAAGCCCCACTCTTGTCTGGGAGAGCAGGGCAATGTCATCAGCATAACAAAGGCCGCCTACAGATCGTCCGGCAAGCTTGGGGGGGTGGAATGGGCCTCCGCCATAAGCGGAATGGCCTCATTTATATAATAGTTAAAGAGAGTGGGGGCAAGGACACATCCCTGCCTAACCCCTACAGTGGTGGCCACCGGAGGTACGAGATGTCCCAATGAATCCACTTGAACAGCCA
This sequence comes from Sphenodon punctatus, assembly GCA_003113815.1. Lineage (NCBI taxonomy): Eukaryota > Metazoa > Chordata > Lepidosauria > Sphenodontia > Sphenodontidae > Sphenodon > Sphenodon punctatus. The sequence goes on from QEPC01011684.1 coordinate 3,125,244, forward strand.
CAGACGAGTGCGCATGAAGCGAGTAAATTAAAGCCAATAGACGCTTGTCTAGCGATGAAGCCTGTAGTTTGCCCCACAGGGCAACTTGATTGACAGAGTCGAACGCCGGCCTGAGGTCCAGGAATGCGACATAAAATGCCCCATTGCGCACCCTATATTTGGCTGCCAGATAGTGAAGGATAAAGCATTGTTCAGTTGTGGAACGGCCACACTGAAACCCTGCCTGCTCTGGTGCTATCGCCTTTGCCTGGGTCATCCAATCCGTGAGTTTCCCCAATAAGTATTTGGCATAAACCTTGGAAATCACGGACAGCAGACTGATGGGCCGGTAATTTGATGGATCCATTTTATCGCCCTTTTTGTATATAGGAATGATGACAGCCTTATCCCAATGACTTGGGACTACCCCACTGTTGTTTATAGCTGTGAAAACAGCAGCCAAAACAGGGAGCCACCAAGCCTTATGGAACTTAAGAAATTCCACCCGGATCAGATCTATGCCCGGGAAACGATTATTGCTAAAGGAATCGACCACCAACCCCACTTCCTCCTCCTGATCTGGAAGCCATGGGGGAAGTTCTCATAAATTTTGGCTTGGTAGAGACTGGGTCTGTCCACCCGCAGTGCCACTGTCACTGTTGTTATGAAGTTTCTTATAATGTGCCGTCCAGTCTGATGGGTCTATGGGTGGTGGAAGATTAGATTTACGACACCCCCCCCCCCCAATGGCCCCATTGACCACCTGCCAAAATCTTCTGGGATCTCGCCGATCGGCTGCCTGAAGTAAATTTGCCCACAGGATGTCCCCCAAACCCCTTTTCTTTCCGTTTATTAACTTCCTATATTCGAGCCTATAGGCGGCATACTCGGGGGGCAATCTTAAAGCCCCACTCTCCCTATAGGCATGATACATCGTCTTCAAGACGCATCTGGACTCCCGCCATTCTCTATCAAACCATGGCTGAGTGACTGTACTTAACCACTGCTGGCCGTATTCTCTGCCCCATACCCTGGATAAAGGTGGAAAGCCCAGCAGATAGCTGAGTATACAGCTCTACCACCTTAATGTCATTAGATGAAGCAAGCAATTTTCCCCGAAGGGAGCCAATGTGCGGCTCGGCCATATATCCCTCAAGACTAGAGATGTCGCCTCGTCCCATCGTGGAGCCCAGAAGACTTCCAAATGGTCGAGGCTCAACACTGATGTATCCTCATGGGAGACCCTATAATCCGAGGTAGGGGGATAAGAGGGATAGGTTTAGAACTAGGGGGAGATGATCTCCTGTCAGTGGCGGGCCTACCTGAAAATGGGTAACAAGGGGGAGCACCCTGGCTGAAACCAAAATGAAGTCAACCACACTAAGGCCTTGAGGCCCACAAAGGTGTACTCCCCTACTTGGTCACCAAACCCAGAGCCATTCAGAGCAAAAAGCTCCTGCATAATAAGGAGATTGGCCAGCTGGATGCCAGATGAATTAATAGTTATCTTTAGATTTCCTCTGGGCAATCCACTCTATTGGCACGTACAGCCGCCCATCTGAATAGGGGGCCATAGCCTGGTCGTCGGGGCCCATTCAGATGTTGAAATCCCCCGCAAGAATAATCAGACCCTCAGGATATTTGGTTGATGTCTCCTCCAATAATAATTCCAACCCATCCCACATAGATGCCCAGAAAGATCCAGCATTACAGGGGGGAATGTACGCTGTCAAGATTATTAGGGTTGCCGACCCAAATTTAGCCACAAAGCCTAAGGCCAAGTGGGGCGACGATAAAGTCTCCAGTGACTTCAAAGGAGTGTGATTTACAACAAGAACACCCAAGTCCCCACATGGGCGCCCCCTTTGCTTCCAATGAACTGCTGGGAGGAAATGGGGGGTATAGCCTTCCAGATCGATGGGTTTTATAGACCAAGTTTCTTGGATAAGAATGACAGTAAATTGTTTTAGAAAAATAAAAAAATCAGGGTCGTGACGATGTCGTTCCCACCCTGCCACATTCCATGAACATAGGGTGAGTCATGAAGGTGAGGACATTGTAAGGCCCTGGCCACCCTGATCCACCATTCCCCTTTGAGGGTCTCTTGCCGCCAAGCACTGCTGAAGGATCTGACTGTGGTCCCACACGGGACTGGAGGACTCGTGATTTTCACTAGTTGCCCCTTCCCTAGGGGGATCCTCAGCAGATGTTACTAAAAGCGGGGCCTCCTGGGACCTACAGACTGCCTGCAAGGTGACAAACAGAATGGGATGGTCTGTCTGACCGACCAGACGGTTGGATAATTACTCTGCTTCAGTTTCAGAGAGGTGGTTTGGAGAGGATTGTCCTGGACGGGTGGTCAGGGACTGAAAAGGATACAAGGAAGAAGGGGAGGGGGGAGAAGTAAAAGAAGAAAGAACTGAGGGGGGCAGCAAATGGGCCTTAGCTAACAAAGGGGAAAGAACAGGTTGAATATAAACTTTAGTAATATGCACTCCCCAAGCCACCAAAGGCCTAGCATGGAACAACAATTCGTCTGCCACAGCTGCAGATGCAAACGGAATCAAAACACGATGTAAATCTGGGGGTGAGGGTAAGGGAGTGTAATGGTCTATAAGTCTTGGGGCAATTGGGTGGCCTAAAATATGGGCTAAATGGTATGGAATAGCAGACTTCGATGACCAGTCTGGTAAAAAGCCCGAAGGCAGGGGGGTAACACAAAGACACAACACGCAGGGATCTAGTTGCAACAATCCCTGATTATTCCCACTTGTGGGCCTACTGTCTAAACCCCCCAAATTGGGCAACCAAGGTGGAATTGGCCCCAAGGGGGCCTGGGTCCCAACTGAAACCATCACCCGCTCCTTAGTCCCCACCCCATTTGTTAAGTCAATCTTACATAATTTGACTAAATCTGCAACAATCCCCAATTGCAGTCTATGAAGGTCCAATTGCATGTTAATTTGCTTCAACTGGGCGTAAAGCTTAGATATTAAGGTGCCGATGGCAAGGCACTGATTGCCCATAGCCTCCACCATGGAGGTATCAGAGCAATCGGGGGGGCAAATGGCAGACCCACTGCTGGGGGAGATGGCGGGGTGCCTCCTTCCCTAGGTGGAGAAGGAACAGAAGTCAAAGTAACAGGCTCTAAGTTAGAAATAGAGCCAAACTGGGCAGCTGTGCTGAATACCGAGGGGCCTCCACTCCGACAAGGGGAAGTATCCTGCCCACTCATGGCCCCCCCCCCCCGCCACCTCTAAATCTTCCACTAAAGTTGCTACAGGGGCCATTGGTGGCTGGTCATCAGATGTTAAAACAGTAGGTTCTACCAGCGACGGTGAGAGGAAGCCCTTGAGGGCTGGTTGCCGGCTTTTTGTCTGGGAGCGAGTTTTCACACCCTGCTTTCGCCGCCCCATTGATCCAAGAACATGGGGGAAAAACAGGCAGGGGACCACCGGCCCAAGCCCAGCCTGCGCCCAAGGCCGCCTTTGTAGCTTGCTTCCGGATGGGGACGCCGGCACCGCAGCTGTGAGGGAAGCCCCACTTAGCTGCCTGCTGAGCAGGAGATCAAGGTGCGCTGAAGAAAAGGGGGGGGGGGGCTCGCCGAAGATGTCCCACAGTCCAAGCGGCGGCCAAAGCTGCCCTTACCCCCACAACCCTTGCCCGTCTCTGGTCACACCGCCGCAGGCTCAGAGGAGCCTTTGTAGCTTGCTTCCGGGCAGGGATGGAGACGCTGGCACTGCAGCTGTGAGGGAAGCCCCCCCACCCCAAGGTTGTTTGTACAGGAGGGTGGTAATTACCACACACCTCTTTTCCTAGAAGCTTTCAGTTCTTCCTGCCTTTGCCTTCCTCTCACTTCCTTTCTAGGTGTAAACAAATGAGACATTAGCTCTGGTGTCCAGCTTTGGTCCATGCAGCCTCCACTTGCATCATTGTGTCCAGCTTAATCGGGTCCACTTGTGTTGATCTGAAGGACTATGTCATAATTTATGGGTCCACTCATACTGGTCCACTCGTGTCTGCTAATGTGTTTTGCACAGCTCTGAGGTAAATGTTGTGTGTTAAACACCAGTTCTAATTTTCCTCTGACAGCTTAGAAATATGAGGTGACCTTGTTCCTTCTTGTTTGTTCAGGTGCCACATTGAGGATGTACAGTCAGAATTTGTACTACATGGCCTTCAAGCAGACTTTTTAAAAAGGATTTCAGAGCTAGCTGTATTGCTTTTAGTTCAAGAAAGTTGATGTGATATTATTTCTCCTCCACTGATCATAGGCCCTGAACTCTTAGGCCTTGACAATGGGCTCCCCAGCCGCACAGAGATGTGTTTGTTGTCAGAGAGATATGTGCTGCTGGTAGCTGGAAAGGCATTCCTTTTAGTATACTATTGGGATGTTTCCACCAATTCAGGGAGGCTAAGATGGTACTGATAGCCATTTGGAGAGGTGTGTGAAGTTGGAGTCGTAATGACTTGAGATCCATCTTTGGAATACTTGAAAGCATAGTTGAGCATAGGGTGTGACCATCATAGTCGATGTCATCGAGCCCATCGATCTTAAAATAGGTCTCATTGACTGTGTTGGTTGCTTCTTGAAGAACTGTACTGTAGTTCTGATAGAAATCTGCCGGCATTATAGACTGTTTGTTTTGGTGCATTTATGATGGTGCTGGTGAATTTTATAACTTGGACAGGTTGAAAACATAACTTTTCTGTGTTGACTATAATTCCTAGGTTGTTAAGCATTCTTTGTGTTTGTCTCAGATTGATTAGTGCTTCTGGTGTTGTGGCACAAAGTAATCAGTCACTGAGATAAGGAAATATGTGGATTCCTTGATGTTGTAAGTCTTGGTGAATACTTGTGGAGTAAGACTGAAAGGGAGTTCCTTATATTGGTAATGCTGGTCATTTATAGCAAAACGTAAATATTTTCTGTGGTTTGGTTGTATAGGTATATGAAAGTACGTGTCTTAAGTCGAGAACTGAAAAACCAATAATCTTTTGTTAGGAGGACAGACGTTTCACAACAGTTAACATCTTAAACTTAAATTTCTTTATACATTTATTCAGTTTTCTATGATCCAGGATGGGTCTAAGTCTTCCACCCTTCTTAGGGACTACAAAGTACCATTCCCCCTGCAAATTCTCTGGGTATTACTTCTATCACCCCTTTATGGAGTAAAGATTCCATCTCTTTTGGTATTTTTGTCTTGTGAAATGTATCCCTAAAGAGAGATGGGGTTGGGATATGGTAAGGGTCTAAGTCAGATGGAATAACCATACTCCACTATTTCAAGGACCCATTTGTCAGTTGTTGTTATCCTTCAGAATGGGAAGGAAGCTTTTAGATCTGTGGAGATGTCAGAGATGGTATTGTGGTTCTCGATGTGGATGGTAAACTTGTGATTTTTTCTGCTCCCCGAGGGAGTTATCAGTGGAGGCCTGTTCCTACGTCTTTGTCTGGGCTGATGGTACTACTCTGATAGTACTGTTTTTGCTTTTGATATCTCTTAGGGTAGTAAGAATAAGGAGGTTGTCTGTAGGGTCTGCGATCATAAGAGGACTGAGTTGCATAGTTCTTTCTTTGGTCATGTAGTACTTTGGTCACAGTATCTGATATAATCTTCACCTTCCCTTGAGTCTCATCCGTAGTTTTTGAAAATAAAACAACTCCATCCAAAGGGAGGTTCGCTATTTAAATTTGCTTTCTGGGGTCAAGGCCATTGATTTCAGCCAGGCATTAAGTTGTTGAGTTACTGCACTAGCCACACTCCCTGTTCACAGTCTGTGATATATTTTACTGCTTTTAGCTGAAACTCGGCTACTGTCCGACCCTCTATATAGAGGGCATGAATTTCTTGTCTGGTCTGCTTCTGAGGTTTCTTGCTTGCTTCAAGAGCTTTCTCCGATAACAGGTGTTGATAATCAGATAGGGCAGAGGAATAGTTTGCTATTCTCATGGTCAAGGTTGGCGAAGCAAATGCTTTCCTTCCTGCCACATCCATTTGATGCTCTTCCTTATCTAGTGGGGCTGTAATGTGTTCTGTAAATGTAGTCATAGGGTATGTAGTCGATCTTTGTCTTTTGAAAGATTTTGTTGTTTGTTTATTTATTTATTTATTCATATTTCTTTATTCATATTTCTATTCTTTATTCATATTTCTATGCCACCCTTGCCACAAAGACTCAGGGCAGCGTAAAATCATACAAGTGTAAAAACCATTAAAATCAGCAAAAAAACCAGTAATATCTCAATCCACCCCCATATCCCACCCCAACTCCTCACAACACCCACCCAAGGAGGATGGACATCCCCCCCATCCATCCTCCCTCACACCCCTACCCCACCCACAACCTCCCCAAACTCCCCCAATTCAATCCCTGCTGTCACAATCAGTGAATTTGGTGGTGGGTGTTTAAAGGACATGGTTTTGTCAACTGGTGCTGATGGGTACATAGTGCTGGCATGGGTATTTACAGCTGGAGTGGAGGCTAGCACATTCCATAATTCCATGGCACTGTTCATTATTGTTATTTGTCCAGGATCATCCCTAGATAATCACATCCTCTTTCCCCCCCCTCCCCCCATCAGAATTTCTTCCCTATAACTAAGTTAAGCTTGTGCACCTGCAACATCTCAACCTCATGAATGTATTCTTGTCTCACCTGATGTTCATCTCTCCATTGTCTTACATTCTACGTGAGATAAGGGAGGGTAAGTCCACGGGGTAGGGACTTATCTATAACTATTGATTGTACAGCGCTAGGTACACTGCTGGTGCTAAATAAATAATAATAAATGGAGAAGCTGCTGGAGCTTTTTTTTAAAAATTAATAAATAAATATTCATTTTATGATACATCCAGACAGTCAGTAAACATTCCAGAGAAAAGGGGGGAAAAGGGACTCCTTGTAAACTAGTCTCCAAAATATTCTAAATATTCCTTCCAAATTGCATTGAATGTATTCAGATTATCTCACTTAAGAAATGCAAGTCTTTCAATTGAAGCTAAATATGCTAGCAATCTTCAATTCTAGGAGTATATCTATTTTTTAGCTAGAGCTTTTAAAACTATTTTCACAGGCAATTTAGGCATTGCCATATTGAGTCTTCTCAGGAGCTTTTTAAATTGTTTATAATCCTCTGATGGAGGAGCATCTATGGAATTAACCAATGAGTCTGTTGGGGATTCCAAGATTGTCTCATCAGTGCAGCTTTCGATGGAGATGTGTCCTTCTTTGATTCAGAAGAAAAGTCGGGTGGTCCTCGTTTATGATCTGGAAGGGGTCCCATCATCTCTATTAGGGGCTGCTCTTGTGGTGCAGGCTGAGTGGGAAGTAGATTCTCTTGAGGCACAGTTGTGGCGATGTAGGGGTAAGTGTTGGAAATTAAGGCGTAACTCCCATTGATTACAATGAGACTTAGTCATGAGCAACTGTGTTTAAGTTTGGGGCCATTGTCTCTAGATCTTCTTGAAGATGCCCTGGAAGATGTAGGGGAGCAGTGTCTACTCCTATCTGTGTGGCTACAACATGAAGGTGATCTTGACCTCGAGCAGACTGATGGACAGGACCTAGATGGACAGCATCTGGAGTGACAGGAGTGCCTGATACATGGGAGGCGTATGAAGAATGTTTGTCTATGGCAGGGATGATGTGACCTATTACTACCTTGGGTGAACCCCGGTGCTGGCCATTTTATTAGATCTTGGAGAGTAGGGTCTCTTGAAGATGTCTGTATGAAGTACAGATTCTTTATAACTGACTGCAGAAATGTCATCACAATCTGAGTCTAGCTATGAAACCTCAAAATGGATCTCACTGGTGTGGATGGTTGCACAGGCATACATCCCACAAGAATCCTATAAGATTCTTATAGCAGACTGTAGTGATGGTGGAGTAATTTGCCTTGATGAGATAGTGGTATCCATAGTTATGTTTGAAGTGGATACAGCTAATGCTGTAGAGGTGACTGGTACCGATTGTGTTGAAGGGTTTGGCACTTTTGCATTAGTTGAGGTACTTGGCACCATCAGTACCAGTGTTTTGTGAGCTTGATCTCTATTTGTACCACTGAGTAAGATGCCCATTTGGACACTGGGGATGGGCCCCGTGCTGCATCCTGTGCCAATGGAAGCTTGGATTTCTGACTGGGGTTTGGTACCGCATCCTTTTCTTTGCAGTTGTGGATGCTGTTCAGTGCCAAGGACTAATCCTGGAGCAAGGCAGTGGAATCTGTTCTCTTTTTCCTTTCAGCACCATGGTCAGCTCTCTGAGTTCTGAGACTCAAGGGAGTGGTTTCTCTTTCTCCCTTTGTTTCATTTTATTAGAGTGCTTTTTGCTCACTGAAGGTGCTGAATCTGTGGGTGTTAGTATTTGCTTGGTGCCATCATGAGTCTCGTCAGTGCGGGAGTGAGACTATGCATGGTTTCGTCTAAGCCAGTCTGAATCTGTGGCATGGGGCTCCTGCACCAGGAGTCAGTGCTGATCAGGGGCGTAGCTAGGTTGGAATGGGCCCAGGGACAAGAAATGGACTGTGCCCCCCCCCCCCGGCCCGGCCCATCACCATAGACTCCCCTGTCCCTCAATGTCCTTATTGTATAAAACAGTCAACACAAACGTATTTAAATTAAACATTATTTATTAAACAAAATTAGTGCTATATAATTGTATAAAACAGTCAAACGTACTTAAATATTATTTATTAAATAACAGTCTGAAGAAAACATGTACGCAGCTACTGCAGTGGCCTCTTCCTTGCTTTTAGCTCTGCAAACACATCAATTATTTTTGATACGTCCAGCTTGCTTGCGCGTTCATTCTCAATTGACAGCAGAGCCAGGCCACTTAGTCTTTCCTGGGACATAGAGCTTCTCAGATAGCTCTTAATAATATTAAGTTTTGAGAATGATCTTTCAGATGTTGCTACTGTCACAGGTATAGTTAAGAAAAGCAGGCATGCAGTGCATATATCGAGGAAACTAGAGGATATATCATGGTCCTCAATCAATAGTACAGCTACTTCCTTGATCGTTGTTTTTTGATAAATTTCTGATTTCAGACATGACCTGACTGCTAGCAACTGGCCAGGAAGAGAGGGTGACAAGTCATTTTCATATTGTCTGACCAGAATTTCTCCAGCTGCGTACAACTCATCATCAGTTGCTGATGTCAGTGTTGATGGCTGAAGAGCAGCAAACGTAGAAACCACTTGATTTAGGCCCTCGAAGCGCTGTTTCATCTGTGAAGAGGCTCTGTCCAGTGTAGCCAAGAACACATTGACTCTGAATCTTTCTTCCGCAGATGTTAGTCTTTGGTCCTCACAGAGCTCGTCATGAAACCTCTTCACCCTTCGTGCACGTCGCTCTTCAAACTCCTGAGATATTCCCCATGTTTTACACATTTCAACAGCTGTTTTGCGAAATGAGTCATACTGATTTCTGGCCTCTTGCAAAGTAGTATGTGCAGTCTGGAGAAGAATTGCAGCTTTGCTGAGGTCACTTTGTGGAGACTGTAGCAGCTTTGAAACAAGGTTGATTGCTTCTAAAATTTTTGTGAGCACGACAACGAGGAACACAAACTGGAACTGCTCCATTTTAGCTTTCAGAGCTCTTGCCTCCACAATTTCATCCTTCTTCTTGCTCAGGAGTATTACCTGGGTAAGCACCTTGAGGATATCAGTGAAGCGGTAGCGTAGGGCCACTAGAGAGTCATATCGTGATGACCACCTTGTTGGACACAGTCTCTTCAATGTGATTTTTGCCTCTGAGGTAAACAAGGACAATGCATGCCATCGCTTGATGCTGTGTGCAAAGAATGTGTAGAGTTGCTCTACTACTCCAAAGAAATTCTTCACTTCTGGAACATCTGACACAGCATCATTCAAGACTAAATTTAAGTTGTGTGTAGCACAGTGGACATACGTTGCTTTGGGCTGTTGAGCAAGAATTCTAGTTTGCACACCACTATACACACCACTCATGGTTGCAGCTCCATCGTAACCTTGGCCTCGCAGTTTGGCAATGTCTAGTCCGTTACATTCAATGCTGCTTAAAATAGTGTGTGTCAAACCAGCTGCTGATTGGTCTTCCACTTCAACGAAGCCCAAGAAAGATTCGTATATTTTTATGTCCATTGGCATTCCTTGTTCATCTGTCTTAACAGACACATAGCGGATCACCTGGCTGAGCTGATCCTTCTTACCAATATCCTGGGTGGTATCCATGATGACAGAAAAAAATGGAGCTTTGTTGGCATCATTTATTATTCCATCCCTGACATGCTTCGAGAGTATGCCAATGATTTCATTTTGCACATCAGGACTCAGGTACTTTATTGTTCCTTCTGGCATACTTAGCAGCTTGTCCAGTACCGGATCGTATTTCGCCACAAGTGACACAATGGAATGAAAATTCCCACGGTTTCCACTTGAGCTTGCATGCTCCCTGTGACCTCTAAATGGCAGGTTGGACAAAGCCAGGGTCAGTGTGACATTGATAATTCTATCAAGCACTTGCCTCCAAAAATTTGCCTCTTTCCTAATAGCATCTTCTAGATCCTTTGTGACGGTTTTGTTCAAACGCCACTGCCTAAGAACCATGCTACACTGTATGTGGGCAACTGAGACTTCATGCAGCTCTATTTTATTTTTCAGATGACGCCAGTCACGAATTCCTGTGATCCAAGTCCCCTCTCTGTCCTTAGTTGAAAAAAGCCAACATGCCTGGCAGTAGACATGGTCTGATGTTGGGGAATAGCAGAGCCACCGTCGTTGAAGTTTCACACCAGCTTTGTTTACTGTTGTGTAATACAATTCAGAAAAACTTCTCCTCGGGTTGCTGAAGTCTCGTGGAAATGGCCCTGATGGCTGACATGGTCCATTTGAGATGATGAACTGCTTGTCTTGAGTACTAAGGGGTTCACTGAAGTGTGCTTTGTCTGTTGGATATTTTTTTGAAGCCAAGCTGTCTTCAGGCACACTAATCTCACTTACAGTCTCCCCTTCACTGTCTCTTATTTCACTCTCTCCACTCGTGGTAAAACTCATTACATCCAGTGCTTCCCTCTCTTCATCACCTTGTTCATTGTCACTGTCTTGTCCTTTTGACTCTTGTCTCACATCTTTCTCTCCAGAAACATGGCAGATGTCACTCGCCGTTGAAGGTCCTGCACTGTGACCCTCCTCCTCCTCCTTGGAAGCGTCCACAGTGGCCTTTCTTAAGAAAGATGTGATTTTTGGTAACTTGGCCTCTTTTTCTTCCCTCTCCTTGGCCAACTTCCACTTGGCTGCACCGCTACGATGTTTTGGTGAAGGCAGATTGCCATCACTTCCACTTGGAGCAGACATTTTTTTCCGTGAACAGCTTACTGTGAGGAACAAAGTAAATGCGGTAGTACGTCTATTTATATAGCAATACACACAGTGGTGCTGTACAACCACCACTATAAACATGTAGACAAACCCTTTCCCAGACACCATAATCTGCCCTTTCAAGTACCCCAATATGTGCGTGGCTGCCTTGCCTCTGCCATCCCCAGCTTAAAAACGATTGATGATGCATCATGGTATTAAAAACCAAGTATCGGTTGGTGTCACGAGGACATACAGGGATACAGGTAGACTACAGGTCTAGCACATATGTAAAGATAAAGATTAAACATGTATAATGTGTAAGCTGAGAACAGAAACCTCACTTCATTCAATGCTTAACATTCTCCTTAACATTTAATCGCAACCATATACCACTCATTGGTAGCTTGGTGTGAATGGTGCCTTTTAAACAAAACAAAAACAAGACAGAGGAATATCATAGGTCTGCTGCCTGGCAAACACATTCTATGGTTATATGTAAATTCCAAAATCTGAAATATTCAGTTTACAGATCTCTAGAAAACCCTGCCCATGCGTAGATGGGTTACACGAGTACAGTATAAAATATAAACATCATGTGCTGTGTAGTAGTGGGCTCTCCCATACAAACTTTGCCAAATGCGAAGCTGCCCTCTAGTTCCTGATCCTGCAATTTACAATGTGCAGTCGAACTGCTCCACCTATACAGAACTCTTTTGACTTCATTGAGGGCTCGCCATTTGTGCAGCATTGCACCATGGGCTGAAAATTCCAACTATGGTTCAGCTTTTCAGCTCATTAAAACGTTCACACGTCTAAGATCCAGATCCTGCAAAGTCTTACACCCTTGCTTAGCTCGGGGCATTGTGAGCTACAAAGCTTTCTCCCTCTCATTCAATGCAATGAGACTACTGATACCTTCAGTATCCTACACAGTCAAGTCTTGGAAAGCATTGAGCAATAAGAAAAGGTCTCATTTAAATCCCTGGAAAGCACTGCTTCTAAACACATCTATTCAGTTCTTTGAACAGGCAAGTCTCGCTAAGAAAACACACACACTACACTGCCTACTGTAAGCCAGCCCTCCAACTGTTAAAACAACAACAGCAAAAAAGACAGGCTGAGCTATGCCACCGGGGAAGCCCCATTCTAGGAATTCCTCAACATCCTCAGGGAGCAGATCCTCCTCGGATCCCTGGACACAAGACCTCTGGCCACCGCCGAGCCCCACCCCCCAGTCCCAGCGGTGCTCAGATGACCCCTAAAAAGCATATTATACAACAGTTTTTGAATCAACATTTCTGGTATTTACACAGATAGTGTGAAACTATGGCAGAATAAAAATCAATAAAAACAGAAGTGGTGCCATACTGACCATCTAGCCCAGCATCCTGTCTCTGACAGTGGCTAGCTTTTTCTTTTTCAGAGAAATGCACAAGAAGTCACAATGGAGTGAGGATGGAGATGAGTGAAGCTATATGAGCCTTTCACTACAAAATCTGAGCTGCAAGTTAAAACCAACTGTTTTACTGGAATCTAAACTAGCCCAGTTCCCTTTGCAAACATATGGACTAGAGCTAAAATGGGGACCCACAAAAATGGGTCTGCCTGCCTGTCAAATTTGTGGTACCCAAACTGTCTCTGGGTACGTTGTCCTGTGTGAAATTGTCTCTGTTTCTACTAGCCTCGAAACCCTCCCCTTGCTGCCTGTCACTCTGATCTCTCCTGTGATGCGCGAAGCCTCGTGCATGCACATAGTGCTTCTGCTTCTGGTTTGGGCTCCACTTGCTGGAGTCAGCATCACAGCATCCTTATGTGGGGATGGCCTGCTGCAGCGGTTCCAACTGCTTCCTAGTCTGCCAGTGTGTCACACAAGGCAAGGTTTTGCCTACGCCAAAACATCACAGCGGTGCAGCCAAGCAGAAGTTGGCCAAGGAGAGGGAAGAAAAAGAGGCCAAGTTACCAAAAATCACATCTTTCTTAAGAAAGGCCACTGTGGACGCTTCCGAGGAGGAGGAGGGTCACAGTGCAGGACCTTCAACGGCGAGTGACATCTGCCATGTTTCTGGAGAGGAAGATGTGAGACGAGTCAAAAGGACAAGACAGTGACAATGAACAAGGTGATGAAGAGAGGGAAGCACTGGATGTAATGAGTTTTACCGCGAGTGGAGAGAGTGAAATAAGAGACAGTGAAGGGAAGACTGTAAGTGAGATTAGTGTGCCTGAAGACAGTTTGGCTTCAAAAAAATATCCAACAGCCAAAGCACACTTCAGTGAACCCCTTAGTACTCAAGACAAGCAGTTCATCATCTCAAATGGGCCATGTCAGCCATCAGGGCCATTTCCACG